>JAQQSK010006197.1:0-14551 GCA_028658325.1 Potorous gilbertii
AGAGTGGTGATATGGGTAATTAGAATGCCCAGTGTATTGGGGAGGGGGGAGGGGACAAATGGGGAGAAAATTTTGGAACCCAAAATCTTGTGAAAATGAATGTAAAAAGTTAAATAAATTTATTTAAAAAAAAAAAGAAGGAAAAAAAATAAAGGAAAAAAATAAAAGAATAAGAACAAAATAGTTTCTGCCTAGAAGAGGCTAACATGATTGCATGAAAAAAGAAGAAAAACAGATAAATGCAAAGTCTGTACAAAGAAAATACAACATAGTTCTAGGACAGGAGGAGAGGGGAGGCAGTAGCAACTGAGAGTTTCAAGAAAAGAAGAGAGGAAGTGATACTGCAGCTGAGTTTTAAACCAAATTGGAGATTCTAAGAGGGGGAGGTGAGAAGGAAAGACGTTCCATGGTAGCCTATGCAAAGACACAGAAGAAGTTATACTGAGCTACCTTTTCCTTGCGGGATTCAAAAATGATCATTCCAGTTATTTTGAATTTTGTGACCTAAACTTCACAGCAAATGCGATCTGATAAGATCATATCATCTAAAAATATGCCTGGGTATATTAAATTTGTTGAACTCTGCCCTGTAAGATCATTCGAAGCACAATGTAAAAAAAAAAACCCATTCCATTGCCTGTCTCCAAAATGCAAAGCTTTGCTGAGATTCATTAAAAAACATTTTCACTGGTGAGGATGTGGCCCACAGTGCTTTTTGCTTAGGTTGGTATTTCAGTGCAATAAATAATGGCAAATGAACATCCTTTGCAACTTGCGGTTTCACTGTTGTTTTGGAATCAAGTTGTCCCAAGTCATTTTGGTTTTCTCCCGAACCTGCAAATGAAACCAGAACAAGTTAATGCAGAGGAAATTAAGGTATTATATTTCAATATATATTTCAAGGCCCTTTGGATCTAAAAATACTTAATTGATGATGGTTCCAATTAATAATGATAGGGAAAAAGCTTTGATCTTTCTCCCTGTTAATCTCAGTTATGATAATCACAATTAAATTTCACTACTTGTCACTCACTTAGAAACTATAAAATTTCATATTTATTTGCCTATATATAAATTAAACTTACAGAAATGCTTAATGTCTTTCTCAATACACACACACACAAATGCTTTCCTTTCATGTTTGAATTTTCAAGCTGAATGATTTAATTTTAATTTCTTCATTCTTGCTGAGTAAATAAACACTCAATGTGTGAAAAAATGTCTATATGTAGTATGAATGGAATGGTTACATTCTCTCAAAGCTAAGCTCATCACATCTTCCTCTTGGGGTTTTGAGACACTCTAAGAAGTTTGGGAGGTATCTCATCACCACCCTCATTATTTCAAATCACTACTTGCTCTTTCATCATCATTAGGAGACCAGTTACCTGCATCTCAATTTCATTTAACCATTTAACATTGGTTGACTTCCACAAAAAATGTAGTTACTTCTAAGAGGTAGCAAGAAGAAAGGACAAACACTCCCTTTGCCAAGTAACTGGAAGGAAGGTTCTCCCCATACCAATCTGCTCTCTACAGAAAGAAGGCAGATCTTATCTTCGTCCTTACTATAGTATCAGTCCCACCAAGTGCACATCCAGAGGCAATATCTCTTCTGGGTGAATCCTTGCCTCAGCATCCTTGTACTGTGGCCCAGATTTTGAAGATCACTCTAAAGGATATTTCTTGCAGTGAGCACAAGTTGTGCTCACTGCATACCTGGATTGTGAAATGAAAAAGATTTACTTTCTTCCCACCTCAAAGACACTGTACCTCACTTTTGCAAATATGAACTCTGCAATCTGTTCAGAAGTGCTCTGAACTTTTCGAACTTAGAAGATTGAAAGTTCCATTTGTTTCGACAGTCATCAAGATGCCTCAGGAGTGCTGAGGCCAAGAGGAGGAGGCTGAAGTTGAAAGGTCTTGTTTGAATGACTCTGAAGCCAGTCAAAGCACCTCCTCTTCATCTTGTGGTTGGCTAACATGAAACAATTACATAATGTCTCTACATGCTGCAGTCTCTCCAGTGTACTGCCCTTACATGGCATCATAACTTTCTTTGAAGTATGCCTCCTAGAATCTTCACAAGGAGAATGCCATCACAGGTGATCTGCACTTATTCTGGATCCCCATTACATATGTCACAAGAAACTGTTATGAATATCAAGGACAAACAATTTTGCATACACATTTAGAGAATGTCCTGGGAAAACTAACCTTATTACTGAATATATTACTTTGAGAAGCACATAAACAAATGTACCATTTTGTTAACCTATTAGATTGGTATTTGTGTTGTTTTAAATTTAACAAAAGCTAATGATTCATCTATTTTTTTCAGTGTGTAACTTTGCTATAATTTCCAGACACTGATAATTTAATAATATCTTATGACTTATTTACGTATATCTATATATTTTTCTTGGAAGAAGAAATGCCATGACACTGATTCTAAAATAGTCAAAAATATTTGACAATAGCCAAATCTTTGCAGAATTTGACAATGGATAGGTTATAGATGAATTTCCGTTAAAACTGAAGAAAGACTATAATAACAAGTATGTGCATTTTCTCACTTTAAGCTCTAGTTTAGATAAAATTTTTTCCTTTTGGAATCTTTAATTTTTACCTATTTAAAAACAGTATTAAAATATATGAAAGTTAGATTTATTCCAACTGTGTTCAGTTTGAATAACTCCCTATGAAGACAAAGGGCAATCTATATACTTTAAAAAAAAATTACATATGTTTTATACAATTTATCATCAGGAAACTTCCCTTTCAAACCATAGCATTTATGAACTACTTGAATGGCAAGTCCTTTGTTTATGCTTTGAGTCTGATTCTGATCTCAGTCACATATCCTCTCTGATCTAGACTTTCTATTTTTAACAGTATAATTTTAACAACACTTTCCTCCTTTCCATAAAAGATGAAGATTTAGCACTTACTATATATAATATATATATATTATACATATATATGTTTTATTTACTTAGTGAAAAATCAGCTATTAGTTACTGTAGTAGAGCTTGCAATTCATTTCCTGAAAAAATTGAATACTTCAATAAAAATGTGTAGCAGGGGAAAAAATTACATTAAGTGCACACTAAAAAAGTTAAAAAAAATAAGACCTACAACATTAGAAATCTTTATCTATAGTTTTCCATTGCTCATCTGTTGAAAAATCACTGAGGGTTGGGCCTGGGATAATTGTGTTGAACTTACTAGATTGGAAGAAACATAATAATACTAAAATACTTCGGTGCCTTTTCGATTCTTCCTTTTCAGCAACAGGGTCTGTTCATTCTGGCCACCATTTCCTCATCTGTAAAACGATGGCATTACACCAGATGATTTATAAACTTCCCTTTAATTTCTAAATCTTCTAATCCTATGATCCACATTTGTTGTTAGAGGTATTTGGGGAAAACTATCACTGCTTATTTGAATTGGAAGATTTTTTTCCTCTAATACAGTGACTTATGACTGTGCTTTTAGAATTGTTATTTTAAAAGTTGCAAAATAGGTTATGTTTGGGGAAATGACAGAATTATTGAAAAAATAGTTTAAAAGCTAAGAAATAAGTGGTGTAACTAGTAACTGTGACCAAAGAGTAGAATTTTCCAGAATGTTTGTGATATATGCACTTAACTTCATACTTCATGCTCATGGAGAGGTTGGAAGGAGATACAAAGGCTTTTTGCTCCAATGGATGAGGTATCAGGTTTAGGTACCTTCCAAATACCTAAAGTATTTTTGTAATCCAATATTCATAGTCAACTTTCTCACAAAAAAAGGAATCTGAGCAATCTTTCTAGTCAGTACTTCCTGAAAGGTCTCCATTATATTGGCTACAACTATCTAAGTTTTGAGGTCTTCAGATGATGCTTTTTCTATACAATGGGCTCCAATAATAATCCTGGTGCTCCTAAATAGTTAGCTCCTTAACTACTCTTAAATTTATGTCCTCATGGCATATGTAGGTTTTGGATACAATTTTACTACTGCTCCTATACATCTGGTAGAAAGGGGCAGAGATTAGTATCTTTGTGTGGGTATGTGTGTGGGTATAGTAATTTTTTCCCAGAAGAAAAAAGGAGTAAGACTCTTACCATGCCAATAATCTATGTTATCACTACAGACAAATATTTCCAAAGACATCATTAGTATGGGTCTATCTTCTTTAATCCAAATGAAGTTGAATCCTGGACATATATCAGGTTGGTCATAAAGAAAAACAAACTGATATATGTCAGTAACATGTGGTCTTGGGCTGGAAATGCAGTGCTGGGCTGTTAGGTAGAGGGACAAAATAAAATAGCTATTTATTCATAGTAGCATTTTTTCCATGTGGCAAAAACTGAGGCTTGCCATCTTTTCCAAATAAACAGAGTATGGTTATTACTGGGGAGCACTTTGTGTCTCCTAAATAAGCTAGCCAACACCAATGCCTGAGCCTGGAACACTCTAGAACTTGTGAGGTTTTGGCAAAACCCACAATTTACCAGCTAATTTTTTTAGCTAAATCTTGCCTGGAGAAAGGATCAATCTAAATGCACTGTTGGTAGTGGTCCAACATGGTTTTATTGTTTTGCTCATATCTTTAAACATGATTTTTATGCAGTTATAGAACTTTATGGTCAAACCTCAAGAAGCTCTATTATTCAATTAAGTATCTACTGATTCAAGTCCCAATGGCACACACGAGTTTCATACACTATGTTTTTGATGCTCCCAGACATTCTGCACACATAAGGAGAACAGACAGGCAGTATCTCTATGTGAGTGTGTGGGTGTATATACACACAAACATACAGACAGATATAGATATCATCTATACATATATATGTATTATATATATGTCTGTATATATTTATATCCATGTTTCTATAGTTATACCTAGTTATAGCTATAGAGATATCAAAAACTGCCCAACAAAGAGAGTTCTAAGTAAATGTTCTTCTAGGATCATAGAATAAGAATAAAAAATAAGGTATGAGGAATTTAGTGAGCTTTACATAGAGAAAACATTTTAATTTTAATTTTTTGACAATAGTAGTCCTTGAATGTTGGAATGAATTTCTGTGAAATTCGTTTTTGGTGATTTTTAAAGAGAGCACAGATTCTTACTGAAATGATTTAGCTGTGATAAGCTGAAAAGTTTCCTTACAAACCTATGGCATTGATGCAAGATTAAGTTTCTTGCAACTATTAAAAGGCAATGTGGTGGGCTTATTTTTGTTTAAAATTTATTGACCTATAAAACATTTACTTCACAAAAAAGGGAGTGAAAATGCCTATGTTGCCTAATAAAAGACTCTCACAGAGTAAGGTTGAAAGAACTGTAGCCTGTATATCTAGCCCAGCATACAACATCACTCCTCACATCCTCAAACATTTTATCCTTGTGTGACCATGTGTAAGTTATTAAAACTCTCTGGACCTTTATCTCATCATCTATAAAATGAAGTGGCATTTTAAAATGTGGCACCTTGGATCTTTATCCAGTCTTGAAGACTGGAGGATTTAGGTTTAAGGCCTGTCTCTGACATGTAATCTTTATTCTTCTGGAGGAAAGGCCTTCCTTTCTTGTAAACTTTCTTATTGTCAAGAGCATAGCAGTGCCCGTCCCCCAGCAGAACAGGTGGAAGAGAACAATCTGTTCCAATGGCCATGAAAGTGGCTGAAGCAGGTGCTGTGGAGCACTTAGAGCTTGGTCTGACATTGAAGGTGCCAACGTTATCCACTGCATCTCCAGACGTTGGCTATCATCTTGACTTTTGTCTTGCCACTGGATTTTGATAACTGGAAGAAAGAGTGAGGCTAATGATTTTGCACCACTCTGCCTCATTTAAATCCAATCCTGTGTAAGTCAAGACGTCATCTTATGACATCACTGGTCTTGGAAAACAAAGGATGAACAATTACTGTCTAGGGCACAGCAAGCTCCCTAGTCACCCAGGATTCACAGAATTCACCTCTCCCTCTCTCTCCCTCTCCCTCTCCCTCTCCCCCTCCCTCCCTCCCTCTCTCTCTCTCTTTCTTTCTCTCTCTCTCACACACACACAAACACACACACATCCACATCGAATCTGTTGCATAGTCATGCCAATGCTACCTTCAGAATATTTCTCATAAAAGCTCCTTTCTCTTCTCAGAAAATGCCCTCACCTCAATCCAGGTCAGCATCACCTCATGCCTAGATAATTGCAGTAGACTTCTAGATGGTTTCTCTGCCTCATATCATTTCCCACTTCAGTCCATTCTCCATTCAGCTGTCAAATTGATTTCCTTAAAGTGCAGGTCTGACCATGCCATCCCTGCCCCCAATTCAGTAAATGCTAATGGCTCCTTTTTATTTACAGGATCAAATATGATAACATCCTATGTCTTGATGTTCAAAACCCTTAATAATATGGCTCCATCCTGTTTCCAGTTTTCCTGTACCTTACTTCTTTCAACGTATTCTGTGATGAAGTGATATGGTATTCCTTTATATTCCTCTTTTAAAAAACCACTTCATCCTCCAATTTCATGCATCTTCCCTGTCTGTTCCTAATGCTTAGAATTACTGTCCTCCCTAGCTCTACCTTCTGTCCTCCACCTCTTCTTTCAATTCCAACTAAAATCCCACTTTCTATAAGAAATCTTTACTGATTTTTGTTAATGTCAGTGCCTTCCTTCTATTGATGATGTCCAATTTATCTTGTCTATAGGATGTTTGTATATAGTTATTTCCATGTTTTCTTCCCCATTAGACTGCAAGGTCCTTGACAGCAGAGAAAGTGTTTGTTTTTTCCTCTTGCCTTTGTATTCCAGGACCTGACATATAATAGATACTGACTGAATTCTTGTTGATTGACATATCCTAATAGTATGACTAAGGACAAGACACAACTTCTTAGTGTCCCAGACTTTTAAGACAGTTAAGTTACAGATCAGCTTTCTTATCTGCTCAAGTAGAATGGGGGCAAGAAAGGGAAAGCAGGAATGGAGGGTATTTTTTGCATTTGGTGCTTATCATGCAGATATTATCAAAAGTCTGGAACAAAAAAATTAAAATCCCCAAAGTTCCCTCCAGATCTAAATCCCATACTCCTGTAATTCACTAGGAATTCTGCTGAAGTTGATTCTTTCCAAATTCACACCACAATTCTTTCCCTTGAAAATCTGATTAAATGCACTGGGTTCTCAATATTGTGATACACTTGAACTCTGGAAAAACTAAATAAGAGTTGGAAAGTGCTTTTGTAGATGAATCCCTAATTTCTTCTGTGAGCTAGGCAGGGCAAATCTTTTTATCCTCCTCTTTTCAGAAATAAAAAATGAGTTTCATAGGCTATATGCCATCAGAGAAACAAGCTCTTAACTTAGATTTGGGACACTATAGTGAAGGCCTTCTTCTGCTATTTATTTTGGGAATGATTCTCCATAAGTTACATAATCTTTCTGAGACAGTTTTTTCATCTGAAAAATTAATATAATCATATTTTATGCTATGTATCTTCCAAGTTGATTGTGAGGAATGTGTTTTGCAAACTATATGATAAGGTATACATGTAAGTTAAATGAGGAAATGAGTGAGATTTTCAGAAAGAGTCATGAGACAAATATATACATACTTGTCCACAAGTTCCTTACTAATTAGAATAACCAAAAAATGGAGTAGACTGAGTCAAGAGTGTTCCCCACACTAGATGTCTTTAAGTGAAAGATAGATGACCATTCATCTAGCTTGCTTTTGGAGAGATTCTTGCTCAGGAAAGGTATGAGCTAGATTCCTTTGGAAGGTCCCTTTTATCTCTGTGGTACTATGACTCAGGGGACTGCCCAATGTCTCCCAGATAATAAGTAGCAGCACCCAAACTAGACCCTTTTAATCTAAACTTTGTGCTCTTTCCATGATGCCCTTTAGAGAAATGTTTTCAAGGGAGAGTTGTCAAAAACAATTAAATTGATACTAATAATTTGGTATATCAGAACCTTGAGGACATAACCATGTTTCAGGCAAAACTTTCACTAATAATTTCTGCATACTTTTGTTTAGGGAAGAGATGTGCATAGATTTAAATATTTTGAATTATCTTTTGCACATAAGATTTGTAGTCTTTCAATGGTGTTTCTGGAACCAGTTCAAACTGACTCTTGAGAACCAAATGTGAAATTTTCAATATGACCATTTATCCCTTAGAAATCCAAATGCTACAAATCATGTTTTGTTGATTGTCTAGAATATGAAATGATAATGTTGCAGATTAAGTAATGGAGATTAAACTTTTAAAATGTGTCATTCATGAAGTTTTTCAGAGAGCCAGTTGGTAAATGTGTACCAGCTGTCAGTAATTATAAATTAATTCTTCTCTCTAGAGTCTTTACCTGGAAGTTTTCCTTAAAGTGTCATGGTTTTTGTATAGAACTCTTGTTCACTAAGATAGAGGCAAAGGTTTTAGGTTGTGACAATAGTATTGTACAGATGACTGGACTGGCTGGAGTAGGGAGGAGGTAACTGACATTCTGGCTTTCACAAACCTAGCATGAATTTCTCATTGAGTTTAATCTTTTTGTTCTGTTTTGATACCAGAACATTATAAGACATTATTTTATTTTATTTTCATAAGCTCTTTTAATCAACAATTAACTAGTATATAGTTGCTATATCTAGAGGACCCTTTTTATACATATTTGGGTAGACACAGAAGCCATTTTTAGAGATTTCATCTGGATGGATGCATAATGAGCCAAGGAGATAAAATTATATTTTTGGAGGTAGCCCCAACAATTAGACTCAGGGGACTGAGCCATAGGTCACACTAGAAATCAACGTAATGGGAGCTAGGAGAAATATAAATCAGAAAAATTGAGTTGGAAGGAACTCCAGAGTATTTCCATCTCCTCATTTCAATAATGAGGAAACTGAAACCAAGAGATGATAAATGACTTGCCCTAGACCTGGCACTACTACTTACTAGTTGTGCAACTTGTTAATTTGAGGCAAAGCTGGAGTTTGACCCAGGTCTCTTGACTCCCAACTCTGTGGTATCTCCCACTGCACCATAACTTTCCTTAAAAGTACTTTAGAGGTAAAAGATCCAATGGGAAGTTTGCAAACAGCTACATCAAAAACTGATTTCTTTGAACTATTTTCTCCATAAATTTTAAAAACTTTTGTATTTTAAGGGATTTTAAAAAAATTCTCTAAGTGTTCTGGAAATGGATGTAGGAGAAATCACAAAGATGGTTTAACCCAAACTTCCTGCTCTTGAGCAAAAAGGACTTTTTTTGGCCTGAATAATCTATATTATCTGCCGATAGTAATCTATTCTTGAAGATATTACTCTACATTCCATTTCATTTTTTTAGACATAGGCTATGTCTGTGCATTTGTATTTCAGTTATCTACATGAATTTGGGTAACAGCAGATTCCATACCCAAGAATTCCCCCAGAGCTTTTTTTTTCTAAAACAGATGTTTTAACAACTCTTCTTATTTTTTCAGAATCAAGAATCAGTTTAAGAGTGACTGGAACTTGTAGAGTTAAGGCTGGAACTCAGCTCATAACTTAGTATCCTTACAACTTTGGAAAGCACATACCCTTGCCTCTGAGCTTAACAGATTTGGGACATAGTTTGAGTACAGTACAAGTACAGAAGTTGTTGTGAACCAATTGGGTTCCACATGGAATCCAGAAAGACTTTAACCTTTTGACATTTAATGCTTTAGCTCAATGGTATTAAACACTCTGCCTAAGAAACATTCCTAAGTACAACACAAAACATGATAAAATGTAATTGGGAAACATTTAACTAAATAAAAATATAATGACACATAGATGATATCACATTTTTAAAATGTCAATATTTGGCAGCAAGGATACTTTGGTTTTAGTGGCCCACATTTCTATGTGAGTTTGATACCTTCAGACTCAGTGATGCCTTCATCTTTGTGCTGTTGCTCAGCATTAGCATACAGAAAGAGCTTAGAGCTGCAATGCAAAGAAGAATTTTATATATGCTGGGCCTCAAGGGATTTGAATAGACAGTTTCACTTCATCCAATGGCTTTCAATGACTTTTCACATTGATGAATTAATTGAAACATTTCACCTAGTTAAAGTATCAGGGCCTCACCCTTCATACATAAATAAATATGATAAAATGGAAAAAGGGAAGGTCAATCAAAATGCTACTAGAAATTGGAAGAAAGGACTTACGCTGTTGGCAATGGGGAGGTATTGGGTGAATGTAATATCCATAACTACTGCTGGATGACATCTCAAAAGGTCTGACCCAACTTGACAATTGCATATCAGCAGGGATGGTTTTGCATCACAGATAACTTTGCCTTCACTCCTTCCCTTTCCCTGTCATGATGAGAAACAGAGAATTAAATAGAATTCAGAATGGCAAATAATTTTTGGATACCACTCAAAACTCAGGTATACAGTATTATACAACAATGATTAAGGTCATTATAGTAATGTTTTACCTCTTGACAGTAAAGATGTTCTCCTCAGGGGGAAAATATACATCCATCCCATCCATATGAAAATGTAACACTTCAGATTCATTCATTAGCTCTAAGTTTCTGGTATTTTAAACCCTCTTAAAATGCATTCATAACAATTTTTACATCCTTCTCTCTGTTTTCAAAAAATAAGTAACAAATATATGCCTGATGATGTATACTATCAGTGTGTGTGTATATGTGTGTGTGTCTGTATCTGTGTGTGATAGGGCATTTTAATAAACAAATCAATTTTGTTCATTTTCCTTTGCTTTGTATTATATGTTATGAAAATACATTTACATTTGAAAATGAAGCTCTACAGAATGAACAACCTAACCAAAATCCCTCACTCTGAAATGCACTTAGGTTGCTGAAGCTTTATGCTCATACTTTTAAGTATTTGTGACTGACATCACCTAGTTATTATGTAGAGAATACGATTACCTTTTAGAAATTATAAGTTATAAGTATAAATTAGACGTATAGGTTAAATACTTTTGATGCAAAAAATAGAGTTCATATATAACATTTATTTTGTCATTTCAACTCAAGAACAAGTTGAGTTGAGTTGAAATATCTAGTGTAGTGAGAATTTGGGCTGGCTGCTTTGAATTCACAAAGGAAACTTCTCTGGAGATTCATATGGAGATGAAAAAAATAGTTCTTTTGAAGGGGATAGGGTTTAGGGGTTCATCTCCTTTGCACCTTCATAGGGGATGTTGCTGTAATACTTCATAGGTAAGGAGCTCATCTTTACTGAAATAAAACTTGAGAAACATGACATGAAAAAGAATATTCTTTTCGTAAAACTTTACTGAAGTATTCTTTCTTTTGTTGGTATGAGTCCCATAAAATCCAAGGTATTTTCTAGATTTAAAACAATCAGCAAAACCAGGCAGTTTTGCAGTGAAGTTCAAGAAAGGAGCAGCTGTTTTCAGTAGCCTAATCAAGGTACTGGTCTTTTGCCATTACCAATTGCCTGTAGGCAACAGAAAAGTAGAGACAGCTGGAACCTTTGGCTGGTATTCTAGGTAGGCATATTATACCACTATTTGTAGAGCTGATATCTTTAAACCTCCCCCAAAAAGAGAATAGGGGGAAGCTAGATGAGTCTCTTGACACCAGAATGCTGTATATTGTTTTTTCTTGAAATTAGAGCTGTACTGTAAAATTGCAGGTGAAATAGGTCCAGGGACCAGGTGCCTATGGGAAGGAAAGGAGAAAATCAGATTACATAATATACTGAATTAAAACCCCTGTAATATCATTTTATTTTGAACATTTTCATGTAAATTTTCATGTAAAGGCATTGGCTATTATTCCTGGTATTTGTCATGAGGGGTCTGAGAATTTGTTAAGGAATTGTTTCATATTTTAAGAGACATTGGATGATGCATTCTAGCCATTAAGTATCCTTAATGGAATCTATTCTAAATGCTATCAATCTTACAAAACTGGAGGAAAAAAACCCTATATCAGTTGGGCAGGTGTATAGGTTATTTCCAGATATATTTAAAGTTCTTGTTACCGGGAATTTTTTAAAAGACTTTATACTGAATCGAAACCACAAGGAAACCATAGTTCTGTTATAACACAAATCAAAATTTATACCTCTAAATAGAGGAGGGGCATATTTGATTAGAACCCTGTGAGATGAATGTGACTTTTTATGTACAGGTGGGAGTAAGGGCCAAGATGATGACAGTGTTCTAGAAAAGGATTGTCTTTCCAGTCAAGAACTCTCTAGATGTTGATCAACTGGCTAATAGAGCATTGTGGTGAGCCAAAACTTGCTCCATAAAAGAGATACAAATTTATAAAAGAGAAGGAATATAGGTATTTAATTAAGACTTGGAAACATATATTCAGTAAATCTCTAGCTCAATTTAAAAAAAAAAAAGGAAGATTACCTTTCTGGATAGGGAATATAATGTTGAACAATAATCAACACATTTACAGGTAAAAGAATACATTTGATACTCTCGTAACTGAATTTCAATACCAGGTTCCTGGTCTAGAAATCATGGGTCATTCAAGTGGCACAAGGAGAGAGAACTACAGAAGAGATGATTGTTGGGTGGTGCTACAGGGTATGGTATCATCTAGCTGCAAGCAGTAGAAATAATAAGGAAATGGGTACCTTTACAATTCCACAGGGTAAAAAAAGACAGAATTGCTGTCTTATCATTATCAAATGTTTGGAATAGAATGACATCATAATTATAGATTTAGAGTTGAAAGGGGCCTCTGAGATTTTCCAGTTCATCATTTTACATGTAAAAAAGGACTGGGCATGACTTTTAAAAATTACCCAATGACAGAAATAAGATTTTACTTCAGTTCCTCTATTCCATATCTCTTTCTATGTACCATGCTACTTACAGAATCTTTCTTTATAACCTCATTAATTTCAGTCTAGTCAAGCATTGCATATAAAAGTCCAGTAAATGTGCTCTTCCTCTTGCTGCTGTCTTCTGGCCTTTCCTCAGGTCTTTCTGAAGCAAAATGACACCTTGCATATTCCAGCTTCTATACCAGTTTTGATGGTCATTCAAAGGCAGGTGTTTATGCCTTCTGCTCTGTTAGCAAGAAGTGTTTGTGTGTGTGTGTGTGTATGTGTGTGCGTATGCGTGTGCATGTGTGTATTCTTTCTCACTTTACTCACATAATTCATCACTGTCTGCTTATGCAGGATTTGTTCTTCTGTCTGGAGCCGAGGGGAGGGACCCCATACATCAGTAAGCTTCTATTCCAAATAACTGGAAGGCCATGAGATTAAGAATAAGTTTTGCTTGAAATGTTTTGTGTAAACCTAGCATCCCCAAGACACTATGGGCTTGAAAAGGGACATGTGCGTTCTAACAGTGCTATGTTCACAGCTGCCCTGGGACACCTCATCTGTCTAACTGTATCTATCACTGTGTGGATGAGTATTCATAGTCCTGCTCTCTTTGCTTCTGTAATTGACTATGTTGAGGTGCTTATGAAATGGTTATTATGCTTTTCTTGACTTTAGAACACAAAGGAACCTGACTGTGGGTACATGAATTATTTGGGGACATTTAATCTTATGAACAGTTAGGTGACACGGTCAAGAGATCCACCTTGCTCCCCTCCTAACTCTTTTTGTGGGAGGTTTCAAAGCCCTTGGACCTGGAGTGCAGTTTAAATGCAGCCTCAAACATTTTCTATCTGTATGACCCTGGACAAGTCACTTAACCCCGTTTTTCTCAGTTTCCTCATCTATAAAATGAGCTGGAGAAAGAAATATCAAACCACTTCAGTATCTTTGCCAAGAAAACCCCAAATGGGATTACAAGTCAGAAATGACTGAAAAGACAGAATGACAATTTAATTCTTTAAGATACTTTTATTTGTTATTTATTTATTTTTAAATGTTCGACAATCACTTCCTTAAAATTAAGATTTTATCCCCTGCACACCTTCCCCCCGCTAAACCCCTCCCTCCCCATGACAGCATACAATTCTATATAAGTTCTACATATACTTTCCTATTGAGCACATTTTCACTATAGTCATGCTATGTAGTCGCACTAAAATAAATGGAAGAAATCATATAACAAATCAAAACATAATACACTAAACCACCCTCCCACATACAAACATGATCTGCTATATTCTGCGAACGACTTCCATATTTCTTTCTCTGAGTGTGGAAGGCATTTTGCCTTAGAAAATCGTCATTGAAATTTATTTTTGCACCCAAGACACAGTAGGCAAGGAATATAGCAACCTCCTGTTTGATAAACCCAAAGACCCCAGCTTCTGGGATAAGAACTCACTGTTCGACAAAAATTGCTGGGAAAACTGGTTAACTGTGTGGCGGAAATTAGGTATAGACCCATGCCTGACACTGTACACCAGAATAAAGTCCAGATGGGTACATGATTTAGGTATAAAGATTGATACCATGAATAAACTGGAAAAGCAAGGAATAGTGTATTTATCAGATTTATGGAGAGAAGAATTTTTTTCTAAAGAAACAATAGAAAGCATTATGAAATGCAAGGTGGATAATTTT
>JAQQSK010006198.1:0-14551 GCA_028658325.1 Potorous gilbertii
AGTTCTGTATGCATCCATTCTAAAAGTTTTAAATATCTCTACTCAAAATTTTCTTGTATTTGAAGTAGAGAACTTTGAAAATGTTGGCTTCCACAGAAGACTATCATATTCTTACTTTCACTTATTGCTCTTTAGTCTTGTTGGTATAAGTAATATCTACCAGGAATGGCTTGACCAAAGTTTGTACCAGGGTGACTACTTAGTTCAATGGTGGAATCCTATTTTTTTTTTGGCTTTACTATGTATAGGGAAAGACACTCTATTCACAGTTCACTTAAATCACTCCCAACAGTGCCACGTTGAACAAGTAACGTTTTTTTACTACGCAGTTTTTCGTCTCCAAAATGAAATAAATCACTGCATTGCATGGCCTCGATATGGAAGGAAGGAAGGAAGTGCAAGGCAAGAAAAAAAGGAAAGGAAAAAGGAACAGAATGCAAAGGAAAGAAAGGAATAGAAAAAGAAAAAAGGAAAGAAAAGAAAAAATAAGTAAGGAATGGAGAGAAGGAAAAGAAAAAAATAGAAGGGGGAAATGGAAAAAAGTACTCCGTTCAAGCTCATTATATCTTACCTAAGGTAAGAAATCTCCTCGTTTTTAGCTCCTCTGTTCTGAGTTATTTAACGATGATGTTACTGAATTCCTACATCATGGGAAAAACCTCCATCATTCCCCCAGCTCAGGGAGGACTGGCAGAAAATCATGAAGTTTCCATTTTCATCTGACCATCATAATTCCATTCTCCTTGCTAGGAAAGCATGTTTTCGCTGAATTTTTCCCAGTATCTTTAGAGTTGAAGGTGGATAGCATGTTTGACAAGACGTCTCCAAAGGTCAATTTCACCTTTACAAGATATTCCTAGCATTTCCTTGGGCACAATGGCCCTGCTCTTCAACCAAATACAAATAGCAGAGATCTTTGCACTGAGGTAATTGTTTCTAGGTAGCAAAAACCAAGGTGCCAAATAAGTCCTCTCAAGAACATTAGAATGGCAAGAACACATACGGATGTAGGATTCATTAGATTTCAGGTCTCTCAAAAGAATGAAATAAACCTCCAGCTTGAAAGTGCAGAAGAGAAGAGATCTAAGTGTCCTGAGGAGTTGTTTGGTCTGTCAGTTCATTTAGTACAGATTATCTCTGGCTATGGTTATGGCTTTGACTGACATATACGCAAGAGATCTTCAAAATTGTGCGTAAATATTTTTTGAAATGTATTTTACTTTTTACATCACAGTGAGTTTCACAGAATCCCTCATCACATTTTTGCCTTTTCTCTCTTCCTCAATTACTTTTCTTCCTCTTTTTTAAAATTTTTAATAATTTCGGTTTTCATCAATAACTTCGCTAAATCAGATTTTTTTCTCCTTCCCTTCTTCATCTCCTCTCTCACCCCTGCCTCCCCTAGGTGGTGCACAGTCTTATAAACGTTCTACCATACATTCTTATTAAATACATTTTCACTTTAGTCACGTTGCATAGAAGAATTAAAATGCGTAGGAGAAACCATGAAAACAAAACCCAGTACAGGAGAAAATGGTCTGCTCCATTGTGCAATCCAATTTCATTGTTCTTTTTCTGGTTTTGGAAGGCATTTTGTCTCAAGAGTGCATTGGGAATTTTTTAGATCTCTGCATTTCTATGAAGGGTTAAGTCTACCAGAAAAGTTCCTCACACATTGTTGCTTTTGCTGTGTACAAAGTTTTCCTGTTTCTGCTGCTTTCACTCGGTTTCAGTTCATATATGTCTTTCCAGGCTTGTCTGAGGTTTTCCTGTTCATCAATTCTTATAGCAAATAGAATTCGAGGACACTCGTATAGCATAACTTGTTTGGTCATTCCCCGATTGATGGGCATCCTCTCAGTTTCCAGTTATTGGCCACCACAAAGATATCTACTCCAAATATTTTTGTACATGTGAGAGTCTTTCCCATTTTTTATGATTTTTTGGGATACAGAACTAGAAGTTGTATTGCTGGGTCAAAGTATATGCACATTTTGTGCCCTTTTGGGCATAGTTCCAAATTGCTCTTCAGAATGGTTGGATCAGCTCACAGCTCCACCAACAACGAATTAATGTTCCAACTCTCCCACATCTTCCCCAGGATTGATCATCTTCCTGTTTTTTCATGTTGTCCAATCTGATAGATGTGATGTGGTACCTCAGAGTCCTGATTCTCATCTCTCTAATCAAGTGACTTAGAGAATTTTTATATGACTATAGATACCTTTATTTTCTTTCTCTGAAAACTGCCTGTTCATATCCTTTGACCATTTATCAATTGGGGAATGACTTCTATTCTCGTAATTTGACTTAGTTCTCAATGTATTTTAGAAATGAAGTATTTATCACAGAAAGTACTTGCAAAACTTATTTCCCAGTTTTCTGCTTCCCTCCTAATCTTAGTAGTATTGGGCTTGTTTGTGTAAAACCTTTTCAATTTAATGTAATCAAAATTATCCATTTTAAATTTCATAACGTTCTATATCTCTTCTTTGCTCAAAAATGTCTCCATTCAATGACGGCAGAGTAGAAAGACACACATGCTCTAGCTACGAAAGAATGATTCTTAACAAATTTTAGGGAAGCAGAAGTCACAGAACCAAGGAGTGGAGGAGATTTCTAACCCAAGCCAACGGGAGAGGACTGTCGCATCAGATGCAGAACAGAGTACAGCCCAGCCTTGGTCAAGTGTCGCCTGAAGGAGTGGCACGTCTGATATCCATCAACCCACAGGCACCAAAGAGAGGTTAATGGTCAGTGAGAGAGAGAGAGAGTTATTTCACCTCCATGACCAGGGATCAGGGTCCGCCCCGGTTCCCAGCCCCAAGCAGTGGCTGCATCAGCAGCAGCAGGCAGTGGTGACTGTGGTGGCGGTGGCCTTGGAAGCTAATGACTTTATGAGAAATCAAAAAATTACAAAACAAAAACAAAAAATGAAAAAAAATGGAAGATAATGTCAAAAATCTCATTGGAAAAACAACTGACCTGGAAAATATATTCAGGAGAGACAATTTAAAAAACTATGGGACTATCTGAAAGCCGTGATCAAAAAAAAGTACCTAGACATCAAAGTCAGCAAGCCCCACGTTCATTTGCTTTCAGACACTTACCAGTTATGAGACTTTGGTCAAGCAACTTAAACTCTCTCTGTTTTATTTTCCATTGCAAAATAAGGGTAACACTTCCTAGGATCGTTGTGAGGAGCAAATATATCTGTAAAGCAATGTGCCTGGCACATAGTAAGTGCTATACAAATGTTGTTGTTGCTACGATTTTAAATTTATTTCCAATAAGGTAGAGCAAATATGCTGCCTTACCTAGAGCATACAGTTTTATCTATTCTCCAGCCTTTCCAGCATTGAAATGTAATATAAGCTTTTATCAACTTTGCCAGATTTCATATCCTAACTTTTAGATAATGTGCTGACTAGTATTGAGAGAGGGATTTTCCTCACCTGGAAGATCCCTATACCAATAAAGCCAAAGGTCCATTCTTATCTCTCTTTATCTAAACTCTGCCAATAGGTGTGGTGGGATATTATACCTCATATTATTAGTGTATTCGATTGCATTGTGTATAGTTGTTGATAGCTGACATACTTTTAACGTGGCTTTGACCTTGGTATATTCTTTGACCTTGGAATGAAGAGATCATAGTGTCATTGTACTCTCTACAAGAATAAAATTTCTGGAATCCCATGTTCTCCTTAAGTACCATAGTTTACTGGGAACATGGACTTTTTGAAAACATTCAGAGGAGAGTAAACAGAATGATAATAGATATCAAGCCCAAGCCATGTAACTATTGAGTTAAAAATCTAGGGACGATTAGCCTAGAAAAGAAAAGAGTGGGAAAGGATAGCTACCTTTGAGTATTTGGATAATTTCATGTGAAAGAGTGATTAGTCCACTATGTAGGTATGATTGTTTGAGTAGTTAGAGTAGTTTGAAAGTGTAACTGCAGATACACCTTTAATTTTTCATTATTTGACTACTTACCTATTGAAATATAGATCTTTATGTCCTTTATGTGTTTATTCCTTGAAGAATTTCAAGTCTGTTTTATCCATTTTTTCCAGAGATCACTTCTCTTCTTAGTCTAGCTACATTGATTTTAATTGTGATGTTAGGAAGGGTTGAACAAATTAACCTCACCACAATTTAGATGCCTGATATTCAATGAAATGACAGTAAGATTCAATTAATCAATCTCAATCACACGCTTGAGTTTAAATCATTCAATCAATCCTCGATTTTAGACTAAAGATAAAAAGTCACTGGAACTTGAATGTAGCACAGGAATAATGATAACACTTTGTATTTATTGCTCAGTCATGTGCTGTTCTTTATTAAACCGTGGACCTTAGCATGCCAGCCTATACTGCACTGTCCCCTGAAGTCTTTCCAAGTCTATTTTAATAATTTCCATGACATTATCTGACCATACAATCATGTGCCATCTCATTTTCCTTGTACCTTTAATCTTTCCAATATCAGGGTCTTTTCCAATGAGTTGTAATCATCTTTTTATTTCCTACATTTGTATTCTGATTCCCTATGACTGACGCACTTTCGGGGGTATTATTTCTAAAAAAAAAATGTTATTCATCTACATAGAACTAATTATCTTAGGCCCCTTCAGTAGTTGGAACCTTCCCCCTTTCAGATGGAAGTGGAAATTTTGAACTTTATTTTCAAATCAATGTTGTAATTACATATCATTCTTCAGTAATATCTGCATGGGTAGTCATTTTTAGACTGAATGTGCATAGATGGATTCAGCAGGATCTCAGCAAAACAGAGATACCATTATCAAAGACACTACCTGAAGCACCTTACAATGACCATAAAAAGACCTCTGTTCACTAGATGCTGGACATTATTCCTTGGGCCACTATGTTCTCTAAGCTTCAGCAGATCTCCCTGCAGACTCTTCTTTTACATCTGAAAGAGGAGAAGATCTATAGTATGTGAAATGGAACTCCTGTAGAACTTCAAAGGAGGATATGGAAAAGGGTCTCGAAGAATCTGCTGACATTGACGAGCTGAATCTTACTTTGTTCCCCTAAATTGATTATGTTCAATAAGGAACTATAGAAAAAACACGTAGGAGTCAGCAAAAGCAGCAATCAGAAGGAAATGTAGATGTCTAAATGCTAAAATCAATAAAGTACACAAAGAATAGACCAATTCATTGGTCGTATGCAATTAAAAAAACTAGAAAAAGAACAAAATAAAAAATCTCCAATTAAACACTTCATTGGAAATTCCAAAAACTGAAGTTGATATTAATAAAATAGGATTTAAGAAAAGGATTTAATCATTAAATAAAATTAACAATTGTTTTAATGGGAAGAAAAAATAAAACATAAACTACTGAGTAATATGATTATTTTTCTTAAAAAAAAAGGAAATCAAATCATTAGTATTAAAAATTGTAACAGTGAAAATCATCACTAATGAAAGTGAAATCAAAGAAATCACTAGAAGTTATCGTTCCCAGTTAAATGCCAATAAATTTTAAAATACAAGTGAATTACAGTACTCACTCTCTTGATTAACAAAAGAATAAATAGAATATCTAAATAAATATATTCTAGAAAAGGAACTGAATGGTCCATAAATGAGCTTTCTAAGAAAAAAGTATCAGGGCCAGATGGATTTAAAAATAAATTCTACTGACATTAAATGTCAACTAATTCCAACATGAAACAAAAAATTTGGAATATTAGACAAAGAAGGAATCCTGGCAAACTACTTTCATGAAGCAAAAAGGGTGCCGATCTCTAAACCAGGAAGAGCAAGAACAGAGAAAGAAAAACATACACCAATTTCCCTCAAGATTATGGATGCAAAAAATCATGAATAAAGTACTAAGTAGGACACTATAATAATATATCACAAAGATTATACATTCTAACCAGTTGTGGTTTCTATCATCAAGGTAGGAATAGTTTAACATAAGGGAAATCTGTTAATATAATTGATTATTTCTTTTTAATTAAGTAATTTTATATATTTCCACTGTTCTACAATAACTACCATATAAATTAGATTATTATTTTCCCTCCCTTACTTCTCCTTCCTCGAGACAGCTTACAATTTTGTATGGGTTCTACACACACATCCCTATTGAGTATATTTTCAGTACAGTGATGCTGTGCTGAAGAAATAAAATGAATAGGAGAAGACATCTAACAAAGCAAAACGCAATACATGCTCACTCACACAAAAACATGATCCACTACATTCTGTGATTGAATTCCATAGTTCTTTCTCTGGATGAGGAAGGTATTTTGCCTTAGAAGACGTTTGGGAATTTTTTTTTAAGTCCTTGCATTGCAATGAAGTTCCAAGTCTCCCAGAAAAACTCTCGCACACTATCATCCTTGATGTGCACAAAGTTCTGCTCCTTTCACTAAATATCAGATCATATAAGTCTTGGCAGGCCTGTCTGAAGTCTTCCAATTCATCATTTCTTACAGCGCAATAGTGCTCCATTACATTAATATACCATGATTTATCCAGCCATTCCCCACTTGAAGGACATCCCATTGATTACCAGCTTTTGGCCACCACAAAGAGTGCTGCTATAAATATTTTTGTACATATAGGACCATATTCCATTTTTATGATCTCTTGGGTATACAGTACTATGCTACTGCTGGATCAAAGTGTATTCATGTTCTTGTAGCCCTTTGGGCATAATTTCAAATTGCTCTCTAGAATGGTTGGAGCAGCTAACAACTCCACCAATAGTGTATTAGTGTTCCACCTCTCCCACATCCTCCCCAACATTTATCATCTTCCTGTTCTGTCATGTTTGCCAATCTCATAGGTGTGATGTGATACCTCAGAGTTGTTTTGATTTTAATCTCTCTAATCAAACATGATTTAGAGCATTTTTTTATATGACTATAGATATTTTTAATTTCCTCCTCTGAAAATTGCCTGTTCATATCCTTTGACCATTTATCGATTGGAGGATGCCTTGTATTTTTGTATATTTGACTCAGTTCTCTATACATTGTAGAAATGAGGCCTTTATCACCGACATGATCTGGAAAAATTCTTTCCTAGTTTTCCACATCCTCCGAATTTTGGTTGCATTGGGTTTGGCTGTGCAAAACCTTTTCTGTTTGATGTAATTAAAATTATTCATCTTGCACTTCATAATGCTTCTTATCTTTTCTTTAGTCAAAAATTCTTCCCTTCTCCATAAATCTGAATAGTAAACTCTTCTTAGCTCCACCAATTTGTCCACAGTATCAATCTTTATGCCTAAATTGCGGAACCACCTGAAATTTATTTTTGTGTATGGTTTCAGGCATTTGTCTATGCCTAGTTTCTGCCACACTTTTATTCTATTTTCCCAGCAATTTTTGTCGAACACTGAGTTCTTATCCCAGAAACTGGGGTCCCTGGGTTTATCCAACAGTAGATTGCTGTATTAATTAGTTACAGTGTCTTGAGTACCCAACATATTCCACTTGTCTACCCTTCTGTTTTTCAGCCAGTACCAAGTGGTTTTGATAATTGCTCCTCCTAATAAAATTTGAGATCTGGTAGCATTAGGCCATGTTCCCTAGAATTTCTTTTCATTTGTCCCCTTAATATTCTGGACCTTTCGCTCTTCCAGATGAATTTCAATAATGTTTTTCCACCTCTAGAAAATAATTATCTGATAATTTAATTGGAATGTTACTAAATAAGTAAATTTTTAGTTAGGATTGTCATTTCTATTATATTGGCTCGGTCTACCCACTAGCAGCTGATGATTTTCCATTTGCTTAGATCTGACTTTATTTGGGGGAAAAGTGTTTTGTAGTTGTGTTCATATAGTCTCTGAGTTTCTTGGGATTTCTCTTCCTACTTCTTGCTGTAGGACTTTACCCCTAATATATAGAAATGCAGGATATTTGTGTGTATTTATTTTGTAACCTGTAACTTTGCCAAAGTTATTTATTATATCAAATAATTTTTTTATTGAATCTCTGGAATTTTCTAAGTAGATCATCATATCATCTGCATAGAGTTATAACTTCGTTTCCTCTTTGACGATTCTAATTCCTTCAATTTCTATATGTTGTGTAATTGCTATACCTAAAAGTTGTAGTACCATATTGAGTAATAGTGATGAAAATGGATATCCTTGTTTCACTTCTGATCTTATTGGAAATGAATCTAGAATGTCACCATTGCATATCATGCTTGCAGAAGGTGTTAGATACTGTTTATTATTTTGTGGAAAGTTACCTTTATTGTATACTCTCCAATGTTTTTAATAGGAATGGGTGTTGTATTTGGTCAAAAGCTTTTTCTGCATCTATTGAGATAATCATTCATGATGATCTCATATCATAGGAGATCATCATGTGGTTTCTGTTAGGTTTGTCGCTGATATGGTCGACAGGGCTAATAGTTTTCCTAATATCGAACCAGCCCTGCCTTCCTGCTATAAATACTGTCTGATAATAATGTATTATTCTCGTGACAAGTTGCTGTATTCGTTCAGCATCTTACTCATAATTTTCACATATATATTCTTTAGAGAAATTGATTTATGATTTCCTTTATCTATTTTGTGTCTTCCTGGTTTATATATTAAAAACATATTTGTATCATGAAATGAATTTGGAAGGACTCCTTCCACAATTTTCAAAAATCGTCTAAGTAATAATGGAATTAACTGTTCTTTAAATGTTTGGTAGAATTCACTTGTAAATCCATCTGACCCTGAAGAATTTTTCCTAGGGAATTCATTGATGACTTGTTCAATTTCTTTTTCTAAGATTGGGTTGTTTAAGTATTCAACTTCCTTTTGTGTTAATCTGCGCAATTTGTATTTTTTAAAATACTCATCCCTGTCATTTGTATTGTCAAATGTATGGGCAGAAAGTTAGGCAAAGTAATTTCTATTTATTGTTTTAATTTCCTCCTCATTGGAGGTGAATTCATCCCTTCCTTTTTTCACTTCAGAAATTTGGTTTTCTTCTTTCTTTTTTTAATCACATTGACTACAACTTTCTCAGTTTTATTAGTTTTTTTTCTCATAAAACTAACTATTGGTTTTCTTTGTTAATTCAACAGTTTTCTTAAGTTCCATTTTATTAGTTTCTCATTTGGTTTTCAGTATTTCCAATTTGATATTTACTTGGGGATTTTCAATTTGTTCTTTTTCTAGCTTTTTCTGCTGTTTTCCCAAGTCATTGACCTCTTCTTTTTCTATTTTATTCATGTAGGAAGTCAAAGTTATGAAACGTCCCATAAGAACTGCTTTTGCAGTATCCCATAAGATTTGATAGGTTGCGTCATTATTGTCATTCTCCTGAATGAAGTTGCTGATTGTTTCTATGATTTCTTCTTTAACCCACTCCTTCTTTAGGATTAGATTATTTAGTTTCCACTTAGTTTTTGGTTTATATTTCCATGACCATTAATTACATACAATTTTTATTGCATTATGATCTTAGAAGTATTCACTGACTGTCTCTGCTTTTCTGCACTGGATTTTGAGGATTTTGTGCCATAGAATATTGTCGATTTTTGTGTATGTGCCATGTACCTCTGAGAAAAAGGTATATTCCTTTTTATTCCCATTTAATTTTCTTCAGAGATCTATAATATTTATCTTACCCAGAGTTTTATTTACCTCCTTAACATCTTTCTTGTGTCTTTTGAGACTAGATTTATCACGTGCAGAGAGGGGGAGGTTGAGGTCCCCTACTAGAATAGTTTTGCTGTCTATTCAACTCACCGAAACTCTCCTCTACGAATCTGGATGTTATACAAGTCGGAGTATAAATTTTGGTAATGATACTCCTTCATTCTTTATTTTGAATTTTAGCCAGATATAGTTTCCTTCCATATCACTTTCGATTAGATCTAATTCTGTTTTTGCTTTGTCTGAGATTAGAATTGCTACCTCTGCTTCTCTTACACCAGCTGAAGCACAATATATTCTGCTCCAACCTTTGACTTTACCCTGTGTGGATCTCCAGTTTCAAATATGTTTTTTGCAAACAACATCTTGTTGGATTATGGCTTTTAATCCATTCTGATATCTGTCTCTGTTTTATGGGAGAGTTCATTCTACCCACATTCACACTTATGATTACAATCTGTGTTTTCTCCTCCATCCTCTTTCTCACTCTTTGTGTTTTTAGTTCTCCTGTCCCTCTTCCCCTAATCAATAGGTTTTTTTTATTTTTCACAACCACTTCCCACAGTCTTCCCTTCCTTCTTTTAGCTCCCTTCCATTTTACTCCCCTTTACTCTTGCTATTTTTTCCCTCCCTTTTAGCTTCCCCTCCCTTTTCTTCCCCTTTCCCCTCCTACTGCCTATAGAGATAATTAGACTTATATATTTAAATAATATTATTGTTCCCTTCTTGATCCAAGTCAGATGAGAATAGTTCTCAAACAACGCACATCTCTCCCCCTCTATCCCTTTATTTTAATTTTGTACTTCTTCCTGTGATGTAATTTATCATTTTCTCCTTCCTCCTTTTTACATCTCCTGTTACACTCCCTTTGCATTGTTAAATCACATTTTTATCATCACATCATTTACTTTACACCCGTTCCATCTATGTTTATCCCTTTTATATTTCATAACAGATGTACAGTTCTTAAGATTAACATGTATCATCTTCCCTTATACAGAGGTACACAGTTTGCCTACATTGAGTAACAATTTTTTCTTTTCCCCTGTTTACCTGTTTATGCCCCTCTTGAGACCTGCATATGAAGATTGAATGTTTTATTATGTTCTGTTGCTTTTGTCAGGAAGGTCTGGAAATCCCTAGTTTCGTTGAATGCCCATCTCCTTGCCTGGAATGTTATGTTGAATTTGTTGGGCAATTGATCCTTGGTTGTAGTCCTGGCTCCTTTGCTTAAGGAATATCAGATTCCAATTCCTTTGATCTTTTCATGTAGAAGCTTCATGGTCCTGTGTGTTCCTGACTGTTGCTCCACGATATTTGAATGGTTTCTTTCTTGATACTAGTAGGATTTCCTCATTCATTTGATAGTTCTGGAATTTAACAATATTTCTTGGGGTTTTTAGTTTGGGATGCATTTCAGGAGGTGAATGGTTTATTCTTTTGAGGACTATTTTGCCCTCTGGATGTAGCACTTCTGGGCAGTTTTCCTCGATGATTTCTTTGAAAATTTTGTCCATACTTACTTTTTCATCTTGGCTTTCTAGTAGACAAATAATTCTTACATTTTCTATCCTGGATGTGTTTTCCATGTCGGTTGTTATTCCAATTAGATATTTTCCATTTTCCTCCATCTTTTTATTCTTTAGATTTTGTTTGACTGAATCTTGATCTCTCATATAGTCATTAGTTTCTATTTACCCAATTCTAATTTTTATCAAATTGTTTTCTTCAGTTAACTTTTCCATCTCCTTTCCATCTGTCCAATTATTTCTTTTAAGAAATTATTTTCTCCAGTTAATTTTTGTGCTTCCTTTTCCATTTGTCCAATTTTCCAAATTAAGTTTTGTGTTTCCTTTTCCTACTGCTCAATTTTTCTTTTTAAAGCATAGTTCTCTTCATGACATTCTTTCTGCATACTTTTAAAGTCATTGGCCAGTTTTGCCTCTATTTCCTTCTTCAGCTATTCCAGGAGAGCTGTTTTTGGCTGCAAGTAGTTCATGGTCCCTTCTGAAGTACTTCAGATGGGAACACAGTCTCACTGTTAATCTCCTTGTCATTCTTCCTTTGATCCTTGTCTCCATAGACGTATTCTATGGTTTTTTCGCACTTATTTGCCTTTCTCTTACTCATGACCGTGATTTTTAATGTGGCGTCTGGTTTCTTCAGTTTGAAGTTGCAGAAGGTGGTGTTGCCCTGACTGGTGAGAGAAAGCTGAAGGCAGGTGCCTTCTTATCTTGTAGTTTTGTGTTTTCGTGATCAGACCTGGGGCTAGCTTGTTTGATTTTGGCGAGGGTTGTTCTGGTCAAGGGAGACCTTAGGTGATCTGAGGCAAGAGCAAGCTCAGGGATTGTGGATCCAGGCTGTTTTATTGTCTTCCAGTTTTCTCTGGTACATTGTGGCACGACTGGGTCCTAGTGAGAGTTTCCACTGCCCTTGGTCCCCTCTCCTTACAGTTTACCTCTCCCACAGTAAGAGGAATCCCCCTTAGCTAATTTCCTAGCCTCAGGTGTTATGAGACTGTTTACATCTTCACTGTCCCCACTGATCCAGAATTTTTATTGGCAAATATTTTATGATACTTTCGAGGTCAATAAGGGGGCAGGAGAGAGCATTTGCCCATCACTCCGCCATTTTGGCTTTCAGAAGTTCAAGTAGGTGAGTTACAGACAATTGCTCTGCAGATTCAGTAGCTGCTGCATCTGATGTCTAAGGCTCAAGGGCTATCACTCACTAGCTTAGGCAATTCTCTCATCCTGGGCTGCCATTCCACTGTTCTCACCTGCTCTAATTGAGTATTTCAATAACTACAGTTTAAAATTCATATTATATCAATAAATGCAGAAAATGCTTTTGAGAAAATACATTACTTATTCCTATTAAAGAATTCTTGAAAGGGTAGGTATAAATGGATTTTTCCTCAAAAAAAAAATAATCATCTACCTAAAATCATTAGCAAGATTTATTTGTAATGAACCCTTTTTAAAAGAATCAATAGCAAAAGAAGAATCCCCACTATCATTGTATTACAACTGGTTGCAAAAATGAAAATAGAAGAAAAATAAATTAAAGAAATAGAATGGACAATCAGGTAATAAATTTCTCTCTCTCAGTAGTCAATATGATGATGAACTTAGAAAGTCCTGGAAGTTAAACTAAAAAACCTGTTGTACTAAGTAATGATTTTAGTAAAGTAGAAGGATACAGAATAAAACCCCATAAATCATCAATATTTATTTACATCAACAACAAAACTATACAAGGAGAGATGGCAAGAGATACCTCATTTAAAGAAACCATAGAACAGAATAATATAGCTAGGATGATGCCTCCCAAGACAAATACAAGAACAATATGAACATAATTATAAAATACTTTTTATACTAATAAAATAATATTTAAAGAATTGGAGAAATATTAATTGCCCAGGGGTGGACAAAACCAATATAATCGAAATGATAATTCTACCTAATCTACTTATTCAATAAGATCTCAATCTGAGTAACTAATTTTTTTTTTTGTTCTAGAAAAGAAAAAAGCAAAATTTATTCAGGAGGACAAAAGGTCAAGTTTACCAAGGAATTGATAAAAATGTGAAGGAAGGGGGGAGGTGCCAAGATGGTGGAGTAGAAATATTCACAAATGCTAGCTCCAAACCCATAGCCCATAAAATACCAGTGAAGAAGTACTCCCAACAAATTGTGGAGCAGTGGAAGCCACACAGCAACGGAGTAGAGGAGATTTCTGTCCCAGAGATCCCTGAAAAACTGACAACAAAGGTCCATTGCACACTGGACGCGAAGCAGAGCCTAGCCCTGCCCTGGCCGCATGGCACCGAGAGGAGCAGATTCAAGCAGGCTTCAGGGACGGAATCTCCAGTGGCCGCGCAGGTGCATCCACCCACAGAATCTGAGGGTCAGTGACAGACACTTTTTGGCTCGACAAGAGGGGAGCAAGTTGTCCCCATAACTCAGGCCAGGTTGGGAGGCAGCAGCTGGGGAAGCAGCAGACAGGGGATCCCAAAGAAGGTAAGAGATCGGATACATTGTTGAAGATTTCTGCATAAACCCCCTGAGGGAACAGAACCCCTGGTGGTGGCCCTGCCCCCCCTTGAGCACCTGAATTTATTCTAACATTGAATAGCAGCCCCACCTCCGGGAAAGCCTTGAGGCTAGGGAACAGCATTTGAATCTTAGATCCGAAGTACTAATTGTACAGTTCTGGAGGGAAGATGGGGTGGAAAGAAATCTCAGAAGTCAAATAACTGGCTGGGAAATTGCCCAGAAAAGGAAAACAAAGTAAGACCGAAGAAGGTTACATTCTTGGTGAACAGATATTTCCTCCTTTCCTTTCTGATGAGGAAGAACCTTGAATACTATCAGAGAAAGACATAGAAATCAAGGCTTCTGTAACACAAACATCCAAAATAAATATTCAATGGTCTGAGGCCATTGAAGAGCTCTAAAAGGATTTTGAAAATCAAGGTATCAAATGCAGGAAAAACTGGGAAGAGAAAGGAAAGTGATGGAAGGAAAGCATGAAAAACGGGTCAATACCTTGCTAAAGGACACCCAAAAAAATGCTGAAGAAAATAACACCTTGACAAATAGGCTAACTCAGTTGGCAAAAGAGATTCAAAAAACCAATGAGGAGAAGAATGCTTTCAAAAGCAGAATCAGCCAAATGGAAAAGGAGGTTCAAAAGCTCACTGAAGAAAATATTTCTCTCAAAATTAGAATGGAAGAGATGGAGGCTAATGACTTTCTGAGAAACCAAGAAATAACAAAACAAAACCAAAAGAATGAAAAATTGGAACATAATGTGAAATGCTTCATTGGAAAAACAACTGATCAAGAAAATAGATCCAGGAGAGACAATTTAAAAATTACG
>JAQQSK010006199.1:0-14548 GCA_028658325.1 Potorous gilbertii
CTTGTAACTGTAAGTAATTAGGGGGATGAATCTACTGCTGCAAAAAATCTCTCATTCACTATTAAGCTGAAAAGAGGATTGCCCATTCCCTCCATTAACAGAGATTGAGGAGAACTGTTTTTAGCTTGGTGGATATTTTGTACTTGTTGCTTGCTTAGTGCTTTCAGTTTCTCTCTCTCTCTCCCTCCCTCCCTCTCTCTCTCTCTGTCTCTCTATCTCTGTCTTTCTCTCTCTCTGTCTCTCCCCCACTCTGTCTGTCTCTCTCTGTCTCTCTATCTCTAGTTCTGTCTTTCTCTGAATCTGTCTGTCTCTGTCTCTTTCTCTCTTTCTCTCTGTCTGTCTCTCTGTCTCTGTCTCTCTCTCAAGTGCCTAGGTCAGAGTCCTGAGTAAGAACAGTGGTGTCCTCCAATGGAGGGGAGGTTTTTCTTTCTACTTTTTCTTTCTTGGTCCCTTTTTACAGAATCACAGAATTTCTAAGTTGCGGAGTAACTTCAGAAAGCCTCTAGTCTAACCTGTACCTGACTAAGAATCCCCTTCCACAACCAACTATCGACTCATTGCCTGAAGACTTCTAGTGTGTGTGCGCGCACGCTCACGTGTGTGTGTTGGGGGTGTTGTGTGTAATGTCTCCTGTGGTAGTCCAATTCCACTATGAGATAGCTTTAATTGTGAGGAGGTTTTTGCTGATACCAAGTAGAAATTGATTTCTTTCTATCTGCCTTACACCATTCCTGGTTCTGCCCTCTGGAGTCCAGCAAGACAAATCTAATTCCTCGTAATTGGTCTCTCTGCTCCAAGCCTCTCCCTGCTCCAAACCATCCTCCTTTCAGCCATGAAATTGTGAGTCTGACCATATATCCCCAACCCCATTCAAAAAACCCCAGCAGCTCCCTTTTAACTCCAAGGTCAAATATAAACCCTGTGTGACTTTGCGTAACACACCTCCTTTCTCCCTTTCCAAACTTCTTACACCTTACTTCCCTCCACATACTCTATGATCTGCTGACACCTGCTGACGTCTGCTGATCCTCCACTTCCTGACTCTAAATGTTTTCCTCCATTCCTGAAACACTCTCCCTCCTCATCTTGATCTTCTGGCTTCCCTGTCTTCCTCCAAAATCTCACCTTGAGTCCCACCCTCTGCAAGAAGCTCTCCCCAATCCTCTTTCAATGCCTTCCCTCTGAGGTTATGTCCAAGTTATCCTGTATATATCTTGTTTGTTTGCCTGTCTCCCCTATTAGATGGTGAACTCTTTGTGAAAAGGCAACCTTTTTTCCTTTCTTTGCATCCCCAAGCACAATTACCAATGACAACCCTTTAAACCCTTGAAAACACTCAACATCTTCTCTATGTCTTTTCCAGGCTAAATATTCCCAGTTTCTTCAACCAAAGACAGACATAAACTTGCAGTCTTTTGCCAACTTGGCTGACCCCTGGACACTCTTCAGTTTAACAATGACCTTCAGAACAAAACTCCCTATGTGGGCTTGACCAGGCAGAGTATAGTGGCATTAACACTTTTGTAGTCCTGGACACTGTCGCTTTCAATGTAGGCTAAGATCCCATTAGCTTCTTAAGCAACTGCATACACCAAAGGTGGGAAGCCTGCAGCCTTGAGGTCACTTGTGGCCCTCTAGGTCCTCAAGTGCAGCCCTTTGACTGAATCCAAACTTCAAAGAACAAATGACCTGAAATGATAGAGTCTGAATCTTCAGAGTCTGAATGCAAATCAAAGCATGATGTTTTTCACTTTCTCTTTTTTTCTTTAGGCCTGTATCATCTTTTACAGCATAATTAATATGATAATATATTTTGCATGACTGAACATGTACAATCTATATCAAATTACTTATTGTCTCAGGGAGAGAGAGAGGTGAGGGAGAGAGAAATTTGAAACTAAAATAAAAAAATGAATGTTGAAAGTTGTCTTTACATGTAACTGGGAAAAATAAAATATTGTTTAAAAAAAGAAATTACTTTGTGGACTCTACAATTCTGTTTTGTCACTGTAATTTCATACCTCTTCACTTCATAAAGAAGGGAGATAAAGTTCAGAATGGTGAAGCAGTTCTTAAAAAGTCATACGGAGATTGTGGATTCACACTCAGGACTTCTGACATCCTCTGGAAGTCATTCCACCTTTCTGGGTCTCTCATCTATAATGTGCTCATGGAATCTAATGATCTCTAATTATGATGAGGCTATGGTCTTAGCATCCAGAGATCCAGTCTTCTTTCCAGCACACCAGACTTCATGACTATCTTGGTCAATCTAGGAAGGTCTAATACTAAGCCATCCCTAAACAATCCCAATGTTGCTGTAACTGTTTTAAACTGTGGGGAGAGCAGAACTATATGTTTAGGAGTCCCTGGATCTGGTCGTATGAGATTGGGAGATTGAGGAGCACTTCAAATATGGTTACAGCTATAGAACAGGCTGACCCCTAGTCCCCTGGGGGCAAAACGAATGTGAGTTGTAGTCCCTGGGTGTCCACAGCTTTGTGGCCTGTGGCAGATGTCTGCCTTCCACAGTGACAAGAACCCCTTTCTCCTTCTATATAGAAGGCTTCAGGCATTGTGGGACCACAGAGTAAATGAGAAAGATGCTGCTCTGGTCTGGTAAAGAACTCAAGCCCCCAAACCATTGCTTTCCTCCTCTGAGACTCCAAATGGTTCCCTTCTAGTCTGAAGCTGGCTGTAGCAAATATAAGCCAATTTTTGGATTACTGATGTGGCTGTTCTGCTCCATTAGTCAAGGAGAGTGGAGTGTATTGGGCTGGGTGAGACTTCCACACTCAGCTCCTGGTTCATTGTTTTTGATGCTCTGTCTCTCCTCCAGGGTTCAAGGCCCAGAATGAGAGGAGCAGAGGGGTTGTTAATGCCAGTGTGGTAATAAGACCTGGAAGTACCACCTGAAAACTTAGGTACCCCTCTTAGTGCAAGAGGCCATGTGAGTCTGGATGAGTATCTTGATCCCTCCAGTCTTTAGTTTCCTAGATTGTAAAAGGGAGGTAATTGTGGAGGGTCCTGTCTATTTCATGGGATATTTATATAATCTTTCTCTATTGAGTTTTCTCTATTACTGTGTAAACCAGTTCTGGCAGATATCCTGAATATAAAGTTTTGTGGGTGCAGATTAATAAAAGAAAAACATGGAGGCCCAGGCCACCTATGTGCTAGGGCTTTTGGAGCTGGGGGTTTCTTTCTTCCCAGGGGTTGCAAAGTGCTCTGAGTAGCAAGGAGAGGGTCTGCAATGAGCATAATCTATACAGGAGTACCTGGGTGATGGGTGTTTGGACTGGGCTGAGTTGCAAAGCAAGGGCAGCAGGTCTATTCCATGTTTGAGTGGAAGCCCATGGACACTCCAGGCAGGGCAGATGGAAAGCAGACTGTCATGGTTTCTCCTTGTTCCACAGGTCTGGTCTTGCTGCTGCAGCTGCAGCTTGGTAAGTACAGTAACTTCCTCCTCCTCCCCCTAAACCCTACCTCCAGAGGCCACCAGTTGGTTCATGGGTAGGTCCTGGGATCCCTGAGTTCCTCCTGGGCCTCTAGAGTTGTTTTGGGGGCTAGAGGAAGGGGTAACCTCCATTTTCAGGTTATTGGTCAAGTAATTGTAAACAGTTCTGAATCTGTAATCCTGTCTGTAATAAGAGGTAAACTAGATTATCTCATTGTAACTCCAATTCCCATGATTCTATTTCTAAATCAGAACTCTTCCTTCGTCCTTCTCCCACCCACTCCCTAAACCAATGTACAGAAGAAATTCTGGGGAGATGGAGAAGTTGCTTTCTAGAAAGCACCCATTGGGAAGGGTGCACCTGAGTTACATGGTCTCCTTGGTCCTTAGTATCTCTTCTTGAGGAAGGGTAGATGAACTCTGGTGAGGTTCAGGGTTCAGTCCTGATGACAGCATGACAGTTGGATGTATGGAGCAAAGATTCCAAGAAGGCAATGGATATATCATACTTGCTATGCCAACCCCACCCCCCAGGTCAAAGGGAAATAAGGTCATGCAAAAATCTCAGCTTTTAGACTCATTAGACTTGAGAAGCAGAACAGTACAATGGAAGGAGTTCTGGAATTAGACAATGGGATATGGACTCCATGCCTAGTCATTTAAACTCTGATCTTCGGTTTCCTCATCTGTAAAACTAGGGAATTGGAGTGAATTCTCTGAAGTCTACCTGTAAAGAGACAGCTGAAAAGCTTCAGCAGGCTGGTGATTTGGGAACTATGCCATCATTAAATTTTGTTCTCACGAGAAAATCACATTTCTGGGCTCATGCTCAAAGCACTCATTGTAAACAGCTCTGAATCTGTGATCCTTGTGTATGATCATGGAGAGAGTAGCTGTTGCTCAACCCTAATGCCTACGAGCCTGTGCCTTACTCTGAGCCCTTCTTAGGCTGAGAATCTGGGGATCTGCTTTGCAGAAGGTACCCCTTGAGAAGGATGCCCTTGAGTCATGGTATCTGCTCCTCTTCTTCTCCAGGAGCAATCTTCAAGGTGGTGTGTTTTTTTACCAACTGGTCCCAGCAACAGCCAGACCCTGCCAAGTACATGCCTGAGTATGTGGACAGGTGCATGTGCACCCACCTCATCTACACCTTCACCACTATGAACAACAAGATCGCCCCCTATGAGTGGAATGATGATGTTCTCCACCCAAAATTCCAGGCCTTGTTATATCTGCAGGTATAAGACTTTGGACCAAATATTTAGACCAATGGAGCCAGAGGAAGAAATGGCAAATTACTCCAGTATCTTTGCCAAGAAAACCCCAAATTAGGGTCACAAAGAGTTGGGCACAACTGAAATGACTGAACAACAACATAGCATTTAGAGACAGAAGATAGCTTAGACCTTATTCCATTTCCCTTGTTTTACAGATGAGGAAACTGAGGCTCAGAGAGGAAAGTTATTTGCCCAAAGTCACTCACATTGTTAATGAGGAGCAGAGCCAGGATTTAAATCCAAGTCTTGCAACTCCAAGATCTGGTGCTCTGTCCTCAGTGGCATCATGTTGAGCAGATTTTTGAGTCATATTATTCCTTGACTCACATTCATATAGCATCTCCAGAAGAGTACTGGAATGAAAAAGATGGACCTTTCAAGGAAAAACTTGAATCATTAAAATAACTTTGTTGTTTTCTAAAAGTTAAAAAATCCTCCCTCTTCTTATTGAGGCAGCATGTGTTCAAATGCTTTCTCTGATGTACCTACTACATCTTGAACAAGTGACCTTTAGCAAGCCAGCAGGGGCGGGGCTCAGTTTCTTCACCTGTAGAATGAATGATTGGACTATGTGACTTGTGAGGCCTCTTACACTGCTAGTTCTCTGATACTGTTTAATTCTAGATTCCTATATATGTATATATGTGTATGTATGCATTTATGTATATATGTATGCATTTATGTATATATGTATGCATTTATGTATATATATGTACGTGTGTATACACACACACACACACACACATATATATATATATATATATATATATATATATATATATAATATGAAATTGATGAGATCTGTAGGCTTTTCCATGTAACTGGCATATCACATAGGCATTCTGGGCAAATAGATTCATTCATTTGGATGCTCCTGTGCAGAGATGTAGGCCAAAGTCTTTTTAGTTATCAGGGATCTCAATGTTTCAGAGTTCAAGGCATCTTCACAATATTATCCACAAAGAGAAACTCCTGGAGGACCCCTCCATCAATAAGGAATCCCTCTTCAATCTTGGACTCTGTTCTGGATTTCTTCCAATCCAATGGTCACCATCTTTTGTTAGCTTATACCAACTTGTTCTATGTCACCCTTTCTTTTAATAATCAGAGTGTCAATTGAACAAGGTCATCTCTGTTGTTACATCTTTCAAGTAACATTGATATGATTTTGTCATAGGTACGGAAGACATCTGGTTGGAGGAGAGCCTTTAAGAAGGTGTTTTGATTTGCCAAATCAAACTCTTTTTTGTAATTAAACAATAATCATTGTCTGGGATATTGCATTCTTTATATCTTTCAATTATTTATATGTTGGTAAACATGTGGTCTTGACAGAAATTTTACTTGATAAAACCTGTCTGCTCCTTTCTAATAATGACTCTTCTATAAGAACGCCCTTCACATGTGTGTAGCTCATTCCCATAAAAGTTTTATAGAGCATGGAATATAGACAAATGGATTGGGAATTATTGACGTTCTCTCAATTGTTTGAGTGAGGAATGGAAATAAGGTAAGAGATTTCCCCCCTCTCTCATTTTTGATGTCTATTCCTCCTTTAGATATCTTGAAAATCAATCACTTAATGTCCTGATGATAAAACTTCCAGCACAGATGTCCTTCATATTCTCTTGTTTTCATCCAGTTATTTTTTTCATCTTTTTTCTTCCATGTCATTTCTTTGTCCTCTGAAAGCACATTTGGGACTGTCAAGTTGGCATCCAAATGTGCTGGCTCCACATGCCTTCAGGTGAAGTTGGTTATGAGATTCTTTGCAGATGTTTTCCATACTTCATCTATTTGTTGTTCTCTTGCCCAGCTTTCACCAAGTTTTCTTTAACTAGTTTTTCCCTTTACTCTTTTCTCCTCCTCCTCTAACTCCTCCTTCTCCTTCTCCTTCTTCTCCTTCCTCTTCTTCTCCTTCTCCTTCTTCTCTTTCTTCCTCTTCCTTCTTCTTCCTCTTCCTCTTCTGCTTCTTCTTTTCCAGAATGATTGACTCAATTCACTGTTCTACCAACAGTGCATCAATGTTTTCCCATAGCCTTTATAATATTTGTCATTTTTTTGTCCCCTTTACTAATTCAGTTGGAGCCTGAGTTTCTTTAATTTGCATTTATCTAATTATTAGTGATTTGGAGCATTTTTTTCCATATATACTTTATATTAATTTTGATCTTTGCTCTATCAAGTCATTCTTTAATTGTACATAGCTAATTCAAGAATGTCTAACATCAATAACAAATCATTTTATGTCCCTTAAAATATAATCAATTCCATTTTTGGTTATGTATTTTGGTATTTAGAAGTGACTAGGTTGCACAGTGGATAGAGTGCTAGACTTGGAGTAAGGAAGCTCTGAGTTTGAATCCTCTCTCAGGTATTTACTACCTATGTAACCCTGGGCAAGTCACTTGCCCTTTTAGTCATAATTTTCTCATCTGTAAAATCAGGATAAAAATGGCACCTACCTCCAAGAGCTGTTGTAAAGATCAAATGAGAAAATAATTATATAAAGCACTTGATTTATATAAATGCTAGCTATTACTCAACATATTTAATGTCATATCAATGGATGTCAATGTCCATGAACCATATTTCATTCATTTCTTGAAATTATTAATGATATATGAGGCTTCTGTGTTGCCTACACTTTATTCACCTCTCTCATTTCTTACTTCCTACAACTATATTTTTTTTGTTGTACTTTGGTTATTGTTCTTCTCAACAGGTGTCTACTTTTGCATTGAAGTCTCTGAATGTATATATTCATTTAATTTGGAGGATCTTATTGAGTCCGTCATAGAATAGGAATTCTTAACCTGGAGTCCATGAACTTGTTTTAAAAAATAATTTTGCAACATAAAAAAAAGTCATTGATTTTCTTTACAATCTTATGTATTTTATTTTATGTACTTAAAAACATTCTGAGAAGGGGTACATTGGTTGTACCAAAGGAGTCCATGATCCAAAAAATTTGAGAATACTCATTGTAGGTTTTTAATATCTCTTCATGGATGAATGGATGTTGGAGCATCTATGATTATTTTCCTGATATTGTAACCTTTGGAGATAAAAACAGGGATGGTTAGTTGAGGAATTGTGTGCCACCTTCTGTAATTACGTTAAGCATTTCACATTTTTTTAATTCCTGTGATCTGTAATTTAGTATTTCTGTGCTTCTATAAATTTGTTTTATTTTACCTTAATTAGTGGAATGAATGCTGGATTTGGAATCAGAAGACCTGAGTTAAAATTATTTTCTGCCTTTTGTCACCTGTGTGAGATCATGGAAAAGTCATTTAACCTCTCTAAGCCTCTGTTTCCTGATTAATAAAATGAGGTAGTTGAATAAGATGGATTTAAAGGTCTCTTCCAGAAATAAATTGGAACCTATTATCTTGTGATCCCTTAATACCTAATAAAACTTTTTTTGAATCAAAAAATGACAAGGAAATAGAAATAGAATTCCAGATGAAAAATAAAGATTGGTAGCATTTTAAAAGAGCCAAAGGGACAGCTAGATGGTGCCCTGGTGCATAGAGGGCTGGGTCTGGAGTTAGGAAGACTCATCTTCACAAGTTCAAATTCAGCCTTAGATACTTACTAACTCTGTGACCCTGGGTAAGTCACTTAACCCTGTTTGCCTCAGTTCCTCACCTGTTAAATGAGTTGGAGAAGGAAATGACAAACCACTCTAGTATCTTTGGCAAGAAAATTCCAAATGAGATCATGAAGAGTCAGACATGAATGAAAAACAACTTAATAACAAAAAAGAGATAAGGAATGAACTGCCACTTAGTTTTGGGAATTGCCTAGTAAAGATATTGAATATAAAGATCCAATAGGAATTGCAAATTTTTCTCTTCCATGCACATACCTATCTAGGAGTACTTGACCACCCCTGGCCTAAACCATCCATAAACAAGCATTTATTAAGTACCTACTGTGTGTCAAGCATTGGGGCTATAAAGGAAACACAGGCGGTAATGCTGGGTAATTTGAACAACCCCAACTTTTGGTTCTAAATGGACCCTTCAGGCTAGACGAAAAACTACGGTAAAATTAGGGGTGGGAGAGTATTTTATTCAAATTTCTTTGCCCATGACAAGTTCTGGTATGGGTGGGAAACATACCAGTCAGGAAGTGGGGCGAAGAGGATATTAGACTGTGATTTCAATTAAAACTTCCTGGGGGACAAATTCTGATTCAGCACACCAGACACCCAAGTGAAACTCTTACAATGTCCCTGTAAACAGGTAATCAAAACCACCCAAGAATGTTATTATGATTGATTATGCATAAAATCTTGCAATCTAGTAACTTTCAGGTTTAGACTATGATTTTACCCTGACAGAACCTAGGGTCAATGAAGACGTATTTGAAGATGCAAGGGGAATGGGGTGTTACCTATTGCTGGGTGAACTCTTATGGAAGCCAGAGGTTTGGGAAAATTGAATTGCAAGGGAGAGGTTACATAGCGGAGGCTACCCTGGTCTGGCTCCACATTTCAATTTAACAGTGGCATGAGACAAGGCTCCAAAGCACCCCCCTTCCCCCCTACACTAAATTGTCCATGATTTCCAGTTGATCAGAGATGCAGTGACTGGTGCTGATACTCTAGAGATCTGTTGGTAGGGACCAAGCGCTGAGGAATCATAAGAGGCACCATCCCAGAAAATGCTACTTAATGCTTGACCACAAGAGGCTAAGACTATAAAGGTGTTCAGAGAAAAAGAATACTTATTGGAGGGTGTCAATATTTTCCATGACCTCTGATAAGAGCTCTTTTTGTTTCACTCAATTTGTAAATAAAGGATTTTTTCTTCTTCTTTGAATTTTGGAAACTTTTTTTGGAAATTTGTTCTCATGGGGACTTGGTGACAGCATTATGGGTGGTGCCATATAGGTAAGTCCCCAGATCTTCTGGGTAGGGGCTTTGAGCCAGAGGTGTGAGAAATCTGTTGAAGTGAACCTGGGATTTTTGAGGGATAACTTAAATCAAGATAATCTTAGGTAGGTTTCTTTTTGGATAGTTCTCTTCCTGCCTAGGGTCTATGGGAAGAGAAGCAGTTAAAGAGATGAAAAAGGAAGGTAAAGAGAGGAGAAGAGACCGGCTTTGACATTATTTAGAGGATGATTAGAAAAATCTGTTACTTTGGGGGAAGGTAATAGAGACATTGTCCCAAACACATTAATCCCTGTTTTTTGTTTTTTTTTGTAGACATCTTATTCCTCACTCATCAATTTCACATTTGCCCGCTTTGGAAGACACCTTTTTCTAGCTAAGACTCTAGGACTTGAATGCAAATGAAATGACTTGGTCCAGTAAGGATGTCATTATTAAAGAGAAGGAGATGTGCTCCAGGCTAGTACTGAAAGTTCCTGCTGCTTCCAGGAGTTGCTATTATAGTGGTTAATAGGTAGATGAGGAGAGGGAATTTAGATGTTTGGTGGCTGAGATGACTGGCCAGAGGTACAGTACAGTGTCTGTACTAATGTGACTGGAAGCCTGGGAGAAGGGGTGTTAAGGGACATTGAGGAAAATTCTCAGGTCCAAGGTTGACAACTGCCCCCAGCACCTGTGCCCATTGCTATCAGCTTGGCAGAGCATTAGCTCTTAGTGTGCAACAGTTGGCAACTATAAATCTTTAGCCTTGATCAAGTCAATGTTAGATAAACAGACCTTGAAAGGAGCAAATCAAAATTGAAAGAACGCCATCCCTTTCCACTCCCCACTCCCTACCCCAAGACGTTCTTTCCCTAGAGGTGTAAGCCCTAGCAAAGGTAGGACAAATTGTTCCCTCCACTCTCCCTACCTCTCCACCCTCCAGCTCCATGATCTCTGTCTAGCTCCTGCCAGGAGGGTGTATGTGGTGGGAAAGGGAGGGGAAAAGTCAGGCATTGTGCCACTTGGCTCCCTCCTCCCACTTTTTGGGTCAAGGGCAGCTGTAATGTTTAAGTAGAGGCAAAGGGAACTGTGATAATAACAGCTTCTATTCTATAGAATTTTACATTGATTATTGCTTTGGAGAAAGTGTTTTGCAAACTTCAAAGCTCTATATTGGGGTTTTTAATCTTTTTGGTAGCATGGACCCCTTTAGCTGGTTAGAGAAGCCTATAGACCTCTTCTTAGAATCATTTTTAAAAAATGTACAAAGCTACATAGGGCTACATAGGAAACCAATTATATTTAAATGTAGTTATCAATGTATTAAAAAAGTTCACTGATTCTAAATTAAGAACCTTGAAATAACCTTAGGAATTATTGTTAACATTTAAAAACACTTTCCCTAGGCAAGGTAATATAGTTATTATCCACATTAGACAGATGATGAAACTGAGGCTCTCAGAGAAGTGAAATTACTTGCCCATGGTCACCAGCTCCTAATTCTGAGAGCCAGGAGTCAAACTCAGGTCTTCCAGGTCCAAGTCCAGCAGTTTTTGCACCGCACCACACCCTGCTGCACCTAGTGGTCTTTCTTGGTGTGGTACAGAACCCTCAAGTCGGAGTACTTTGACATCAACTGAATACAAATTGCTCTGATCCTAAACATCCTCATCCATCAATAAGATGATAAGATGTGTCCCACAGATCACTCAAGGATATTGTGAAGGAGGAATGAATGAATTAAAAAGTATTTATTAATGTTTTGTGCCGGGAATACAAACAGTAAAGTCTGTTCTTGCCCTGAAAGACCCCCTGTTCTAATGGTGGAGACAACAGAGGTGGAGGGTGCAAGTCAGACGGAAAGGTCTCCTGTCTTTAGGGCACAACAACAAGGCAGATGGCAGCCTCTCTTCTTTACTATCATCACCACGGACAAAATCATATGCATTTTTGGTGCTGAACCGTTGGACTGTGAAAAGGACTTTGGAGACAAGAAATTTCCTTTCTGGGATGTGGGTAGGGGTAGCTTGCCTCTTTCCTTCAGGAGTGCATCTCCACAGGACTTGTTCCCATGGGTCATGGCTGAGGACTCTGGACTGGGAGCATTGCGTTTCCTGAAGTTCTTGGACTCAGGATTCTGGTCTCTCTCCTGGAAGAGGACATGATAGTCAGACTGGTGGTAGTGGTCTGACCTGCCTGGCACATGCTGCCTTCTGTCTCTCCTTTAAGAAAACACTTTAGCAGCCTCAAAGCACTATAAAACATGAGTTGTTATTGTGCTACTTCCTGGCAATTCAACAATTCAGCAAGCATTTATTTTATTTTTAAAATATATTTTTATTTAAAACATATATTTATGTATTTAAAATACACATTTAAAATATAAAAATATATTTATTAAAAATAAAGTACATTTAAAAATAATATTTTATTAAATATTTCCCAACTACATGTAAACATTTTTAATATTCATTTCAAAAAATTTTGAATTCCAAATTCTCTTCTTCTCTTCTACCTCTTTCCTCTTCTTGAAAAGATAAACAATTTGATATCAATTCTATATGTGAAGTCATGCAAAATATATTTCCATATTAACCATATTGCAAAAGAAAACAGAGCCTCAGTGGGTGGAAATAGTAGAGAATCACATAAAGGGGAAAGTTGTTTAAAAATTAGAGGTATCCCAAAATTAAAGAAACAGGTAGTGAGTTTCCCATCACTTGTCAAAGATATTATAAAGGGGATGCCTTTCCAGGGAGCAGTTAGACCAGATGAACTGAGGTTCTTTCCAACTCAGAAATCCTGTGATTCTCTTTGTTGAATTTTAAAAGGAGGAGAACACTCAGTGGTGCTGGTCTACCATGTCTGAGATCTGGTCCCCTTTCCTGGCAGCTCTCAACAGGGATATGAATCTCTCTACAACTCTGGAGGTGGAAGGGCATCGTGCTGGTGTTCTGCCTATGACCCTACCCTGGTTTGCATGTTTCCTTTAGGAATGATTTGCTTACTTTTTCTCCCCTCTACAGAGGGTTTGGTTTCTTGATCTTGGGTGAGAAGTTGAGGCAGGGCTGATACTTGAGGTAGGAGGGTGTGCTGGCCTTGGGAAGTCACTGGGACTGGAGTGGGCAGCTGTGCTGCTCCCACAGTGATAAGAGGGGTCTCTTCTCCATATAAAGCTTTGTCAAGGGCTTGAGACCGAGTGGCTGGTGTGTAGGCAAGATGGGGAGGATGTTGCTCTGGACCGGTGAGTCTTTACCTCCTTTTATTCCCTAGGTTGGGGTGGGGTGTTGGGGGAGTCATAGAATGACCTTTGGAGTGTGGGGGATAGTTCTGGTGGGGAAATGAGGGGGCTCCACACTGAATCAGTGCTATCCCAGCTTAGAGCTTAAGAGCATGAAGAAAAGCACCTGGGAATGGTGTGATGGGCCATGGAGGCAGCACTTCTCTGTGAGGCCCCCCTCTGATGCTCTTACTTTATTTCAGGCTTGATCCTCCTGCTGCAAGTACAACTGGGTAAGGCTCATACTGCTCTCTACTCCACACTCAATTCAAGAAAATACATATTTGCTCACACTGTGCTAGGGATACAGTTCAATTCAATTCATTTATTAAGAGACCTGCTGGCACTGAGTTAAGTGATGGAGATACAGACCAAAATGACACACTCCCTGCAAGGATCTTATGTTCTACTTGGGGATCACGGAGAAATAACAAAGAAATATAAGCAAAGAAACAAAAAGTGGTTTTGGAAAGGTAGAGAACGCTAACACAGGGAGAACCTGGAAGGCCCTTGAGGTGACCTTGGAAGGGACTCAGGGAGTCTAAGAAGCAATGATGAGTAAAGAGAGATGCCTAAGGATCTGAAGGGAAGGTGTAATGTGGGCATCCTCCACCACCTGCTGGAGACATTGTAAAGGGGGTGCCTCTCAAGGGAATGGTTAAACTAGATGAACTTGGGTCTCTTGTAACTCAGAAATTCGGTGATTGTTAGTTGAATTTAAAAAGGAAGAGAACCCCAGGAAATAGCAGTAGATGAATCTGAATGCAAGGCAATCACACGTGTGGGATGAGGAGCAGTGAGCAGTGAACCTGCAAAGGGCTATATTGTAAAGGATTTTATATGTCAAATAGATGAGGTCATCTTTTACCCTAGAGATAATAGGAAAGTGAAGACAATAGAAAGTCACAGTTGTTGCTTTGGGTGGATGGGTAACCCACTTTGGGTGTGGAGAACTTTCGGAGCTCTGACAGTTGCTTTCTTGATACACTCAGGTTCTGGCTACAAGCTTGTATGCTACTTTACCAATTGGTCCCAGTATCGGCCAGAGCCAGCCAAGTTCTTCCCCAAGAATGTGGATCCATGCTTGTGCACACACCTGGTGTATGCCTTCGCCACCATGAATGAGAACAAGATCGCTCCCTACGAGTGGAATGACATCGATGTCTTGTACCCACAATTCCGAGCCCTGAAACAACAGTCAGTAGCAATGGGCGTAGAGAGGATTGGAAGGGGAGGGATAGGGTGGAATGTCTGACTTAAGATCCCAAATCGTTGCCAAAAATCACATTATGAGACTCTCAGACTGTCAATCAGTCATTTAGCACTGATTAAGTGCCTACTGTATGTCAGGTACAGTGCTAAGATCTGGGGATACAAAGACAGGAAAAAGACAACCCCTGTCCTCAAGAAGCTCACGGTCTAATGGGAGAGACAACGGGCAAACAGTCATGTACAGGCAAAGTATATGTGGGATAAACTGACAATAAACAGAGGGGAAGGCACTATCATTAAGTGGAATTGAGAAAGGCTTCTTGCAGAAGGGGAGATGTTGGTTGAGGTCTGAGGAAAGTTATTGAAGCTGGGAGGCAGAGAAGAGGTCTAGGGGATACTCAGTGAAAATGCCTGGAATCAGGAGATGATTGCCATGT
>JAQQSK010006200.1:0-14547 GCA_028658325.1 Potorous gilbertii
TAGTACATGGCATATACACAGAGTGGCCATATATTAGGTTATAAAATGCTCAAAATCAAATATAGAAAGGTAGAAGTATTAAATGTCTCCTTTTTGGATCATAATGCAATGAAAATGCATTCAGAAAAGAGCAGTGAAATGATAGAATAAAATTAATTGGAAACAAAATAATCCTAATATAATTCTAAAGAATTCTAAAGAATAAGTGAGTCAAGGAAGAAAACATGGAAGGAATCAATAATTTCATTAATGAGTATAATGAGTCAACATATCAAAATGCAGCCAAAGCAGTATTTAAGGGGAAATTATTTTTTTCTAAATTCTTATGTCCACCAAATAGAGAAAGAACAGATCAATGAATTGAGCATGCAAGCACCACAACAAAAATCCTACAAAAAATTATAAATCATCAATTGATCAACAAATTGGAAATCCTTAAAAACAAAGGTAGCATTAATAAACTTGAAATTAAGGAAGCTATTCAGCTAATAAATAAAATCAAGAGGTGGTTTTATGGAGAAAAACTCAATAAGCTAGATAAACCATTGGTTAATTTGATTTTTTAAAAACGAAAAGCAAATATACAGTATCAAAAATGACTAGGTAAAGTTATGACCAAGGAAAAAAAATTAAAATAATTATTAGGAAATATTTTTCCCAATTACATGCTAATAAATTTGACAATTTGAGCAAAATCAATTAATGAATACAAAAATACAAATTACCCATATTAACAGATCAGGAAATACAATGGTTATTGTACTATAGAAAAATAAAGTGAACAAGTCACTAATAAACTCCCTAAAGGGAAAAACATAAACAAAACAAAACAAAACCAACAAACAAAACTGAGGACCAGGTGGAGTCACACTTGAATTCTACCAAATATTTGAACAATTGCTTCCAATGCTATGTAAAATATTTGAGAAAATGGGAAAGGAGTTTTAACTTTTTTTTAATGATACAGATATGGTGCTGATACTCATACCTGATTACTGATGCTCTGTAAGAGTTAAAACAGAGAAAGGAAAGGGATGTAGAGAGAGAGAAAAAATCGCAACTCAAAATCTAGTAAAAATGAAAGCTAAACATTGTCTTTATATATAATTGAAGGGAAAATACTATGTTGAAACGAGATACCAAAAACAAAGTAATTCTAAAACGTTAAAAAAATCTATATACTGAAAAGGAGAAATTTTTCAACTCTGAAAATGTGTGCCTGCAAACGTTTTGATGCCAAAAATACTAATAAATCTCTAAGTTGGCTATACTTTAGTTTTTATTTCTATTTTTTCTGCTTTTAATCAAGTTTCTCTACCAACACACACACACACACACACACACACACACACACACACCAAATCCTGACTCCAGGAGTTACAACAATTCTTTCCTGAAAATTACTCCTTCGGTGCAGAGCCAAAATGGTGGGGTAGAAGGACTGACCTACTCCAGCTTTCCCCCCATGACCCATAAAATACCACTAAAAATGGCTCTAAACAAATTGTAGAGCAGCAGAAGCCACAAAATGACAGAGTAAAACAGATTTTCAGTCTAAGGTAGCCTGCAAGGCTTACAGGAAAGGTCTATCACACTGGTCTCAGGGCAGAGTACAGTCCAGCCTGGGTTACACAGCAGGGACAGCATTGCAGTAGGCTTTAGGGTGCAGAATCACAGTTAGTAGCTGCAGTTCTCAGATTTCTCAATCCACAGATGCCAAAAACAGCTTCAAACGTAAGTAAAAAAACTCTTTCACCTGGTTGAGAGGGGAGCATGGTCTGGCACTATCCCTGGTCCCAGGGCTGTGTCAACCACTGCAGCTGCAGCAGATCCTACTTTTGGAGCCCTGGACTAAAGACCATGGGGGAATAAAGCAGTTGATTTGGGTCTCAATCTTGAATGGCTATCCTGAGATGAGGAGGAGCACTAGCTTGGTGGAGCAGATGGTAGTTATAGAGAGGGTACCCTACTTACAATTCCAGGGCAAAAAATGAGTGCTTGTGATTGTTCACAAACCAGAGCACAGACCAGGAGAGGAGCAAACTCCTCTCCTTTGATTGTGCCACCTTGGAGGAACTAAGAACTTACAGGTCCCTTGAGATATCTCAGAGAAGAGCTGTACAACTTATGAAGCCTAGGGTAGTATATCCTACACCTGAAAAGAGAATCAAAAGTCAAGTAACTGGCTGGGAAAATACCAAAAAGGTGATAAAATAAGACTATAGAAGACTATAGAAGATCTTGGTGGAAAGATATTTTCTTCTACCCTTTAAGATGAGGAAAAACAAAGTGTACCATCAGATAAAGACAGTAAAGTCAAAGCTTCTACATCCAAAACCTCAAACAATATATATGAAATGTTCTCAGGCCATGGAAGAGCTCTAAAAGGATTCTGAAAATCAAGTAAGAGTGGTAGAGGGAAAATTAGAAAGAGAAATGAGAGTGATGCAAGAAAATCATGAAAAGCAAGTCAACATCTTGCTAAAAGAGACCCAAAGAAAGCATGAAAAAAATAGCAACTTTAAAAATAGACAAGTGACAAATGAGGTCCCCAAAGCCAATGAGGAGATGAATGCTTTGAAAAGAACAATTAATCAAATGGAAAAGGAGGCTGAAAAGCTTACTGAAATAAATAGTTCTTTCAATACTTGAATGGAGCAAATGGAAGGTAATGATTTTATGAGAAACCAAGAAATTATAGAAGAAAACCAAAAGAATGAAAAAATAGAAGATAATGTGAAATATCTCATTGGAAAAAAAAACAACTGACCTGGAAAGTAGATATAGGAGAGATAATTTTATAATTATTGGTCAACATGAAAAACATGATGTATAAAAGAGCCTAGACCTCATTTTCCAAGAAATTATCAAGTAAAACTACCCAGATAGTCTAGAAACACAGGGTAAAATAGAAATAGAAAGAATTCACTGATCATCTCATGAAAGAGATCACAAAAAGAAATTCCTAGGAATATTGTAGCCAAATTTCAGAGTTCCCAGGTAAAGGAGAAATTATTACAAGCAGCCAGAAAGAAACAATTCATGTATTCTGGAAATATTATCAGTATAGCAGGATTTAGGAGCTTGTACACTAAGGGATGGAAGGGCTTGGAATATTCCATAGGTCAAAAGAGATAGGATTAAAACCAAGAATCACCTATTTAGCAAAACTGAGTATAATGCTTCAAGGGAAAATTGAAATTTCATTGAGATAGAGGACTTCCAAGCATTCTTGTTGACAAGACAAGAGTGGAATAGAAAATTTGACTTTCAAATACAAGGATCAAGTGAAGCATGAAAAGGTAAATAGGAAAGAGAAGCCTTAAGGATCTCATTAATGTTGAACTGTTTACATTCCTTCATGGAAAGATGTTACTTGTAACTCCTGAGACTTTTTTCAGTATTTGGGTAGTTAGAGGGAATATGTATTTGTGTGTGTGTGTGTGTGTGTGTGTGTGTGTGTGTGTGTATGAGTATGTATGTATGTGTATATTATAGATGTGTAGGTATATATATGTAGATGTGTATGTGTATAAGTATGCATATATATGTGTGTATACATATGTATGTATATATGTATATATTTGTGTATATATATATATGAATAGACAGCACAGAGTGAGCTGAATATGAAGGGAGAATACCTAAAAACATAAATCTTCTCTTGGATAGAATGTACTAGGAGTAAGACCAAGGGAGAGGTAGAATGCAGCAAATCATCTCACATAAAAGAGGGAAGAAAGAGCTTTCACAATGAAGGGGAAGAGGGCATGGATGAAAGGAAACTAGTGAGCCTTATTCTCTTAGGATTTGGCTTAAAGAGGGAATATCACACATTCAGCTGGATATGTAAATCTATTTTTCTCTGCAAAAAGGCAAGGGGGAAGGGAATAGGAGAGGGAAGGTAATATAAAGGACAGCAAATTGGAGAAAGGGATAATCAGAAGTAAACACTACCATAAGAGAACAGGTCAAGGGAGAGAATGGAATAAATTGAGGGCAGGATAGAACAGAGGGAAATGTGGTTAGTCTTTTACAACATGAATATGTTGGAAGTGTTTTTACATTGTTCCACATGTATAACTTATCAATATGTCTTATTTTAGTAAAGAAATAATAATAAATTAATAAATTATACTAGATAATAATAATTGCTTATTTTCTTAATTAGGATGGTGGGAAGGAGGGAGAGAATATGGAACTCAAAGCCTTAAGAATGAATATTAAAAATTGTTTTATCATGCAACTGGAAATTAAGTTGTGCAGGCAATGGAGTTTTGGAAACTATTTTGTCCCTCAGGAAAATAGAGAGGAAGGGGAACGGAAGAAGGGTGGGTAATAGAAGAGAGGAAAGACAGGAGGAAAGGGTGGATGAGGTACATGCTATCTTGTGATGGGGAGTGGGGAGAGAGAGGAGAACATTTTGAACTCAAATTCTTGTGGAAGTAAATGTTGAGGACAGAAAAGTAAATAAATTATCTATTTAAAAAATAAAAATAAAAATCTATTTCCTAAATAAAATTAATAAAAGGAAATTTATCCTTAATTTTCCTTCTCTCCTAAAAAGTTATTATTTATAATTTCAGAGAGTGACCAGATCTATAGCATGTTACCTTCCCCCATCTCACAATTCTCCTCACTTTTGGTTACTTTATTATCTCAGCTATGAGCATGATTATTTTGTCAGTATACATAGTTAAAATTACTAATTCACCATAACTGAAAATGTGATGAGAATAAGCTATATTTCCTTATTAAGTTAGTTTGTTAATTTAGTACAACTGCTTCAATTTTGTTTTAAGCCTCTGTTTTGTGATTCACTTGTTTTGAGTAAGGTATTTTTCAATAATAAGATCAATATTTGTGTGGTATGATGCAGTAAAATTTAGCATCTGTGTATTCTTGAAAAGAAATATGACTGATATATATTTACCCTCTGAAGGGTCAACAATGATTAAGATTATAAAAAACTTCATCAGTAATTTTGAAGTGAATTACCAATCAAATGATGTTGTAAACTATTTTAAAGACAAGTATAAAATCCATCCAGATTCCAGTTTGTTTTTCAATAGCAGTTAGGATTTACTCTGTTATCTCCTGTACTTAAAACTCAAATAATTATTGTGTTGACTTGATAGCAGTAGTATTTAGGTGATGATGATTTTTGGAGACTTTGCAGACAATCACCCCAGATGCAGACATGGCCTTCCTTCCATTGCACATAGAGGACATCACATCCACTGGAGTAAGAAAGAAGCCTATTGTATCCTCTAAAACATGAAGGTGGTAGAGGTATCCTTTTAGAAGGTATTGCTGGCATGTTTTGATTAACAATATCTAATTTTAATTAGTGTTCCCATTGCACTAATTAGCATATGCTAAGGTAAATCATGTGTAAGTTCAGGGTTTCTGAGAGTATGCAGGAAGGAAAACTTGGTTCTGTGCATATGGAGACTTATATAACCACAGAGAATTTGTTTGTTTTTTTTGAAGGGGACGGGGCGTGTTCTCGGGCATTCTTTCCTGTAATATAAAATTTAGCAAAGGTCTTTCAAGCAGATTCAAGCACAATAATTACATTCATGTAACACAACTTGTTCAGTCATTCCCTAATGGATGGGCACCCACTCAATTTCCAAAAGAACTGCTATAAATATTTTTGTGCATGTGAGTCCTTTTCCAATTTTTATAAACTCTTTGGGATATAGCCCTAGTAGTGGTAATGTTGGATCAAATGGGACAAACACAACTCTCCATAGAATATCTCTGCCACAGGGCAGGCTTCATTAGCACGGTCTGTGCCTTACCTAATTCTACTATCACCTGCAGTGACTGGCACAGTACTCCTTAAACTATAGGTACCTAAGAGTTGTTTGTTGAGTTGAAATAAATTGAGCAGAATGGATTTCAGGATAATTCAGCTTTTAGCGAAGGAAGAACTTTCTCAATTACTTGTATTAGTTATAGGTAATGTAACTGTGAAATGTCATTACAGTATTTGGATTTAAATTAAGGGAGATGAAAACAACAATAAAACTACTTTTAGCACTTTCTTCCTGTTTTTTTCTCCTCTATCTTTTGGAAGAATTGAATGGCAAAGTTACTTGTGCATAGAGATTCTCACACATTTATTTTCCCCAAAACTAGTATAATTGTCCTTTTCAATAAGTTGCCATTGGTAGTAGGAAAACACACATTTGTTCTATCATATTCATTTCATTAACTTCTCAATTACTTACTGTTGCCAGAGTAAACTAATCACAGACTAACACAGTTCTGAAACTGGGAGGAATATGATTGAGGGAGGGTGGAGGAAGCAAGGGACTGTAGCTTAATCTATGTTTCTCTTTTTACAGATAAATTCTGGAGAGCCTGGGTGGTCACTAGAGGCTCTCTCATAACTACACACTTGAAAGCACCAGGATTATCACTAGTATCCAGGGACACCTGTGTCCTAGTTATGTCAGATAGGGATCCACATAAAAGGACCCTATCAAAGTTAGCTCAGAACTCCCCAGGATAGGTTGACCATTCCCTCAGGTCTAGCCTCAGCACAGTAGCAGCTGAGGCTTTGGTAAACCACTGGCAACCTGTGATGAGTCTGCCCCTGCAGTAAAGGATACATGTTTATTTTGTTTTGGATTAGTGTGACTTGTCAGGAGACAGAAATTGAGGTTTAAAGGAGTTAAAAAATCTTCTTCCATGGGCCGACTGGTTCCCAGGCTAGCTTTTTTGTCCTTTTGCTTAGTATAATTGTTCATTTCCCCCTGCCCGTACACACTGAAAAGCTTGCTGCACAAGCTTTAAAAAGTCTCTTTTCAATCTATTGCTGATAAATGAAACAGCATGACAGTGTAGCAAAAAGCAACATTGAAAGCTAAAGTATCATAAAAAAAATAGGAAAGAACAAATAGCAAAAGACAAAGATAATGAAATGGTAAGAATTCAGCAAAGGTCTTCCTGGTTGGAGGAGCTTTCATACTCTCTGGTAGTGTAGATTTCACCAGTTCTTTGATGAGTTTACTAATCTGCCCTTAATCCTTCCTAAATTATTCCCAAAGGAAAAGAAAATTTAATTCAACAAACATAAAACACCAAGTATTTTTATGATACTCTTTGAGAAAATTGGAGGTACCCTGGGGTGTCACCAAGCCAAGGGAGGGAATCAAAGCATTTTGAGCATGGAAATAAGGAAAGACCTCATGTAGGAGTTGACATGAGCTAGCTCTAAAGGTAGAGCTGAAGCAATTGCCATTCTGGAAAACAGATAATGTAAAGGCACAGAGAAAGTAGATGGAATATCTTCTGAGGAATTACAAGATGTCCAGTCTGGATGGACTACACAGTAAATGAAGTTGAATAATATACAGCTAATAAGCTAGAAAGATAAGCTGGAATAAAGTTGTGAAGTGTGACTGAGAGGCACAAATAAACCTGTGTAGGAATAGGAAACTCTTCTTAGCCACTGTAACAATGCTTTCCTTGCAGTCTTTCTCATGAGGACTTTGACGCAATCATGGTCATATCTGAAATAATTGGTTTCACAGAAAAAGATAAGCAGAATAAATCTATCAGTAAACACTTATTTAGTGCCTAATATATATCAAAATCAAGGAAAGGGTCATCTGAGATCTGACCTCTAAGAGATATCTGAATACCAATCATCAACAATTGAAAGAAGCGTAAATATTGACTTGAAGTACAAGATGTACTTGAAGTACATCTGAAGCAACAACCAAGGTTACTACACAGAAAACTCCTAACAAGTGGGGAAATCAAAGAGATTTGTATCAGGTATATTAGATATTCAAGTAGAAAATTCACAGAGCTGAAGCTTAGTATGATCTCAGTCTTAGTTCTGCTTCATCTTTCCCCTTCTGGGTAGATGTCTTCATGAAAAGAAGCCCCATTAACCCTTCCTAGGACATAGCTCTTCCCCTTGGAATTTTCTTTGAAAAACTGAGAAGTTTCTTTTGGAATGTTAACATGTTTATTTTTACTCCACTTTTAAAATTCATAGTTCATTCTTTATCCTAAGAGCAGCTTTCATGTGGTTCTAAGATGCATGAAAGCCTGAAGGCTAAAAGTTTATTTAATTTTTCCCCTCCACTGATTGTCTAGTTGGACTCAGAAACTGTTCCCCTCTTGAGAGTATTGAAATTAAGCTTGGCTGTGCTATTTCCCCCAGCCTGATGACCTCCTGAATGAAAATAACTCACCTCCGTAGTCCAGAGAGTCTAGGAAAAAGCTATGCAACTCAGTCCATGTGTTCTGTCATCTAATTCAATTAAATAAGTAGCTTCTCACCTTTTAACTTTAATGAAGTGTTACCCATTCCCTCTCCTTGGTTACTTAATAGTCAGAGCCCTGGGTAATTCAGGGCCTCTTCAGATCTTTACCAAAATTCCAAGGGCTCCTTGAGTCATGAAAAGGACTTTTCTTCTCCTGGGATTCACCCTTTATATCCCAATTGGCTTAATACTGGAGTCAGTGCCTGTATTGGGAATGAAGAATAATAATGAGATAAAATTATGTCATGTCACAGACTACAATTAAAACATTGATTGTGGTGCAATTTATGGGTGAACACGGAGAGACAGCTTGTTTTTCTTTCTTTTACAATCCAAAGGAATCACATTGACTGTATTTTCCACGTAGTTTATTCTTACTGTATTCCCCCTAGATGCTAAAATTAAGTGCCCTGCTCTTCCAATAAACAACCTTTCTGTGTACTCAGGAGAATAAAACTCGCTGGTACTTCTGTTGTGTGCATTAGTGGAGAGCTCTTCTGGAGGAAACTGGGTTTCAAGCTATCTAGAGTGAATAAGGAGAATTTTATTTACAGAGCTTTATGGGTTTTGCACTTAATAAATCTTGTCACATGGTACAGTCAGTAATACTAATAGCCACATGGAAACAACATCAAGAAGCCATGCTCATAATGCCCTGATTCCCACCCCTGGCTTGGTGACACTCCAGGGTGCCTCCAATTATCTCAAGGGGTATCATAAAAATTGAAAAGGAAAATGAAATCTCTAACTAAAATTAATTATCTAATGTCAACACATATGCAAATCACACCCGTGATAACATACTGCCAAATACAAACTTAAGTTTCCTCTACACATTTTCCCATAGCCTAAAATCTCCCAAGTGCCTGATTTTCCTTGGTTTGTCAGTACCAAAAAATTGACATTTTAAAATATGCTGCTTTTAAAAATTATTTTTTATTATAAGAGGCAATAATGTTCACTAGAGAGACCCTGTTGTGACAGAGTTGATAGAGGACCTGAGTTCTCGTTTTCTGACACAGACTAGATGTGTGACCTTGAATGAGCTGCTTACCTTTAAGAATATAAGGTCCAGAAGAGTTGAAAAGCTGCTGATATACTTCAGTATATCATATACAACCCCTTGATGAAATCATAGATCTATATTCCACCCACTCTGAGTGCCAGGTGATCACTGCATTAACTACTTACTCTGTCTCCTTCTCTCTCTGTCTCTCTGTGTGCGTGTGTGTTCTGCTTGCCCGTTCTCTAATATATGCACTAAATAAATTCTCTATTTCCAATTATAAGTCATTTCTGCTTATCCCTCAATCTTCCTCTCTCCTATTCCTCTTAATCAATTTCTACACGATGGAAAGTTGTACATCAGTGTCTCATCATTTGAAGATGATAAATTAGTCAATCAATAATCCTTTGTTAAGCATCTACTATGAGACTGGTGTACATTTTGTGCTGGGGATATAAAGAAAGACAAAAAAACACCCCCTTTCTTCAATGAGCTCACAATCTAATAGGATGGGAACAACTTTCTTAGTGACCATGTCACTTCACATGACATGTTCAATACTTCCTACATGCATATTTAAGGCACCTTGAACTCAACCAGTACTATGGCAACAAAGAACAAATGGAAATCTTGCAGATTTATTTATATGAATGGAGGGTTTTATCAGCTCAAGACCATTAAAGACTGCAGACAGGTTATCCTTAAAGAACCTGGACATAGTTAGCATTGCAATGAGTACCATACATGGAAATGATGCAAGGTGAGTTATGCATTACTGCTGCTGATGCAAAAAAAAATAGCACTTGGAGAATATCTACAGAGACAAAACCTAGTGTCTTGAATTATGTATGGAAACTCACTCTTTCAAATACTAACAAATGACAAAATTTCCAAACCACAAATACAAGCCTCAAATTCTCCTTAAGAATCCGATGAATAAATTAAGCTGTATAACATTTTCATAGATGAATATTGTCCTTTATGGTCCTTAAAGAAAGGCAAGTTGGTAGCTAAATAAAAATAGACTGGAGTGGGGAAAGACTTGAGTTGGAGAGATCATTCAGCAGACTATTTCAGTACTCTAGGTGTGAATAGAATAGTACTCGCAGGTGGGTGGTGGCAGAGGAGAGAAGGGAGTATGTAGGAGAAATATTAGAAATGTAAAATTGGCAAACCTTGTCAACACACTGGATATGGTGGCTGAGAGAGAGTAAGGAATCAAATGTGACACATAATTTGCAAACACGAATGACTTAGAAGATGATGGTACCCTAAATAGTAAAGGGAATTTTGGAATTAAGAAGATTTTTGGGGGGAGAAAGATCATTCAGCTCAGGGGATGCTGAGTTTAGAATCTCTGTAGCAATCCAGTTAGAGATGCCTAATGGGGATACATTGGAGATGTTACACTGAAAGATAGGAGAGATGTTAGGGCTATATACATAAATTTGAGAGTCATCATCATAAATATAATAATGAGATGACCAAGTGAAATAGAGCAACGAGGTGATCAAGTGAAATAGAGCAATGAGATGACCAAGTGAAATAGAGCAACGAGATGACCAAGTGAAATAGAGCAACGAGATGACCAAGTGAAACAGAGCAACGAGATGACCAAGTGAAATAGAGCAACGAGATGACCAAGTGAAATAGAGCAACGAGATGACCAAGTGAAATAGAGCAACGAGATGACCAAGTGAAATAGAGCAATGAGATGGCCAAGTGAAATAGAGCAATGAGATGAGCAAGTGAAATAGAGTAAAGCGAGAATATAAGAGAACCTAGGACAGAACCATGGGAACAGCAATTATTAGGAGGAATGACTTAGCTAACGATCCATTAAAGGAGAATGATAACTAGTTTTTAGGTTATTAGAAGATACAGGAAAAAAGTAATGTCAAAAAAGTATCAAGGAGAAGAGGGTATTTGACAGTATTAAAGGCTTCAGAGAGATCAGGAAGGCTGATTGAGAAAATTTGGCATTTGAGAGATCTCATTAGTAATTTTGGAGAAAGTAGTTTCAGTAGAATATCGAGGTTGAAAACAAGATTATAAAGAAGTAAGAGAAAGAAAGGAAAGCAAATGTGGGTATTGACTGTAGATGCCCTTCTCAAGGATTTGAAAAGCAAAAATATTCCAGGAGTTCAATCTCAAATGTAAGGAGACATAGGACCATAACTAGCAGGGAAATGTGGATCAATTGAAGTTTTCTTTCTTTCTTTTTTTTGTTTCTTGTTTGTTTTGTTTTGTTTTTAGATAAGGGAATGTTTGTAGGGAGCAAGCAAGCAATCAATATGGAATTGATATTTTAGAAAAAAAGGATGATATTAAGTGTAGGGATTTTGATGGAAATAGAAATAATTGAGCTGTGAGGGACAGAGACCTGAGTTTAAATAATCATAGCCAAGGTTTCAGAATCATTGATATATTGAAGGTATGGCTATGATCCTGTCTGGCAGGGGAGTTATTTCAAGAATGCTTTCAATGAGCATCTACAAGATGAGTCCACAGCCTGCTAATTCTTTTTGATAACCAGAAGCAGTTATTTGTTTTCACCTGTGCAATATTCCTTATCACATTAAATTTACCAAAATTATAACTGAGTAAGACTTTATCCCTGAACTATTTTTATCTAAACTCTATTAAAAATAAAAACATAATTAATAATAGTAATGAGACCATGTCATAGAGGATAAAATACTGCCTCTGAGTAAGTAAAAGTTGATTTCAAGTCCCAACTCTGACATATGTGACCCTAAAGAAGTCACTGCTTAGTTCTCTTGGCACCTCTTCCAGATTCAGGCTGATTCTAGATCTTAGGACCGATCTGATGACAGATATGGAGAATGAAAAGTATTTCATTCCATACCTCAACAATACAGCATTTTTAGCCTTCTTGTTTATCAGACCATTTCCTTGAAGCTTGGTTTCATAAGTACTTGCCTTATTCTTTATGCTTGAGATCATAATTCAAATCTCTTTTCCTAATAACTGATTCCCTGGTATCTACTCCTGTGACTGGCTTTCTGACTTGATACATTTACTGGTAGCTAGTTCTTCCATGGTTGAACTACTGATAAAGTTAGCCCCCATATCTGAGCTCTCATTGCTAGGTCTCTTGATACCTTCTTTTTACCTGACTACTCAATTCTGTCAGAGGTGGCTCTTTCCTTTGGTCAGTACTGTACTAGGGAATATATTTCCTCTCCAGCTATCAATTATGTCCCTATAGAATTCTCTTACTCATAATAATCAACCAATCAATAGTAACACAGAGGTCTTTGTATGTCTGTTCATTGCTTGGTTGACTGATAGGTTGGTTTTATTAATGTCTTTTTAAAAAAGTAATACAATTGCTTTCTGCTATATCCCTCTTCTTCTTCCAAAGAGCCTCCCTTATAAGAAAGACAGCTCACCAGACTAACAAAAGAATCAAATAAATATCCTATGCAACATGCCACATCCATTACCCCTCATTTCTTTAAAAAGTACAAGGAAGGATTTTCATATTTATTCTTTAACTAAGATTCATATTTGCATTTAATCTGAAAGCATTAGCCTTTAAGAGTTATTTTACTTTTCATTATTATAGCCCTCTCTACTGTTCTCCTGTATTTCTTAAGGTTTCACCAATTCATACAAGTTCTCCATGCATCTCTACCTTCCTTATATTCAAAATTTTTAGAAAATAGTAAATCCCATTAAATACACATGCCAGAATTTACTTAGTCATTCTCCAATCAAAGGACATCTTCTTTTCCAGTGTTTTGGTTTTATTTTAACTACAAAAGCACCACTCGAATGTTTGGATATGTGAGACTTTTCTTATTGTGTGTTACTTCATTTAAATATAAATTCAGAAGGTGAATTGTTAGGTATTAAAAAAAAATCAGTGGCCCAACTCGCATAATCCCAAATTGCTTTCCAGAAGAACTGGAAAGGTTATGCTATAGCACATTCTTGACACTTGTAATCACACTTTGGCCCTTATTTTATTGAAAAGTCAACATTGATCTCTTAAGACACTATCCGAATTTTTGTTTTGTTTTATGCTGCTCCCTCTCACCCCCAGTGCTTAACTGGGTCCATCTGTATAATAGACTTCTGTAATCAGCACAAATTTACTTCAAATTCAGTTTCCAACATTTATCTGCCATGTTATCATGAGGATATCCCTTACTCTCTTTGAGTCTCACAAAATTCTTAAGCATTATAAGGTAAGTCATAATCTTTACTGATGGATGGAGTTACCTTATCAAGGAAAGCAGAAGTCTAATACATAATGATGCATCCTCCTTAATTAACCTGAAATATTTGTCATCGTTGGCCACCTTCTATCAAATTTCTTTCTTGTCTTGGCTTCTATGGAAGCTTAGGATCTCAGAATTGGTGTATACATCAAAAGTCACCTTGTCCAATCTATACCTAAATAGGAACAAGCAATTCCCAGCCTCCACTAGAGGACTTTTAGTGAGCAGAAGAAGGAACTACTTCTTAAGGGAGCTCATCTAACTTCGGAGTAGAATCAATTGTTAAAAGTGTTTTATTATGTCAAGCCAATATTTTGTTATGTCAAGTCAATGGGACCATGGTTTCTTTGGCCTTGTGTCTCACTTAGGGTGAGGTAAAGCCTATATAGTGAATAGGCCTGTTTAAGAAGTAGTCAGGGAGTGGCCCCTTTAATGAGCAAAATAAAAATAAGTCAAGCTGGAAGGCAAGGGAAACAGTTAAAACTGATAATCACTCTTACGCCAGGAGGGGTCCAGGAAACAGCCCTCAAGTGGAGCTTAGGCAGGGACCCAGTCTATGGCTGTCAGAGTGCAGTAGGTTTAAGGTTTAAGGTCAGGAGCAGAAAGGATAGGATAGGAGAGGACAGGAGAGGCTAGGAGGGCAAAGCAAAGCCATTGAGTGATGTGCTGAGAATGCATGGGGGGTGAGGGGGTGAGGGCGGGAGAAGGGAGTAGACATTTATATGGTGCTTACTTGAATGAGGAAAAGGGGGCCTACTATAGTGGCAGGCATGGTGCTGAACACTTTTTTATTTATTTTTATTTTTTTAATATAAATTTATTTATTTAACTTTTTACATTCATTTTCACAAAATTTTGGGTTCCAAAATTTTCTCCCCATTTGTCCCCTCCCCCCACCCCAGTACACTGAGCATTCTAATTTCCCCTATCACCAATCTGCCCTCTCTTCTATCATCCCTCCCTTCTCTTGTCCCCATCTTCTCTTTTGTCCTGTAGGGCC
>JAQQSK010006201.1:0-14547 GCA_028658325.1 Potorous gilbertii
CAAAGGGGGAGAAAATTTTGGAACCCAAAATCTTGTGAAAATGAATGTAAAAAGTTAAATAAATTTATTTAATAAAAAAAAAATCTTATGAGATTAAAGTATACTATTCTCATGATGTTACTGTAATCTTTTGGCTAATATTTTATTTAAGCTTTTTGCATCTCTATTCTTTAGTGAAATTGGTCCATAATTTTCTTTCTCTGTTTTGACTTACTCATGTAGAGCTTATTTCAGAATTTGTTCCAAACTTGTTCCATTTATCCTATCTACATCAAACTTAATACTAATTCTTTCAGATAGAAATGCCATTTGAGTTCCTTTAAGGTGGTTAAAGTTCAAAGCATTGCTAATTTCTTTGTTAGGCAATTGATTTTCATTAAAGTAGAATGAGGGATCCTGTCCTCATCTCTCCATCAGTTAACCAATAATGAGAAGGGGGTAAGAAATCATGGCAAACCACTTAGAAAGCTCAGATTGCTCAATAATTGGTACATATGCACTCTGATATCCATAGAACTGTATGTTTACTTATTTCATTTACTTAATTTCTATGTCCTTAGATGCTTTCTTATTGGACGTTCTAGCTTGTTAAATGTATATATTCCTTTCAGTGGAGAAATTTATGGAAACAAAATTTTATACAATTTTATATGTGAATAGAATTCACATATAAATAGAATTCAACAAATAGAAATATATGTGAATAGAATTCACATATAAATAGAATTCACATATAAATAGAATTCAACAAAATATGTATGGATAGATAAGTAATTCTATAAGTTGTCAAGACTCAGTTTTGAGTGAGATACTGGGAGAGATGAAGAAAAGTAGAGAGGAAAGAAGGAAGGATTTGAAAAGGTTATGGTTAAAGTTATTTAGCAGTTTTAGAATCCTCAGGGGACAAAATTACAATAAACCTGGGTATTCCCCATAGATTAATAAAAATTTAAAAAATTATTCTATAGTAGGAACAAAACAAAACAAAACAAATACCCTTACATGAACAATTAAGAGAATGTGAGCCCTTCTTAATTGGTTTTGAACCCAGCTGGATTCAAATCCAGGTAAGTGTACCATTGCATCATTAATCACTACTATATTTTGTCAAGTGGATTTCATAGGAATGAGATGGAACTCAGAGTTAGTCATCTTTGTCGCATACTCCTTGTGTAATCCTGAGAAAATCATTTCACTTTAGAAGTAGGTAAATCTTTAAGTTTCTAAATTGTAGATAAAGTCCCTTTGGGCATAATGGATAGACATTTCCTCACTAGGAACTCTCTACCCTTATGAAACCACAGGTCCAGAACAATAATTTTAAAAAAATGAAACACAAAACAAAACCAGTCAGTGTTTGTTCTACTAACTCTTCATATGTATTAAGGACACACTATGTTCCAAGCAATGGTAATATGACAGAGAGAAAGAGAGAGAGACAGAGACAGACAGAGAGAGACAAAGAGAAAGAGACAGAGAGAGGGAGAAAGAGAGAGTGTGTCCCTGCCTTCAAGAAATTTATAATCTAATCTATATCCCACATTAAAGACCATTACTGAAAAGAAATTATAGAAAAACCGGAATAATTCATTCCCAAAGGGTCAGATCTGAGAATCAACAACAACAGCAAACTAGGTGGTAAGGGGGAGGATAGTTTCCCTAATGTTACATATTTAGGGTAACAAATGGCCTAGCTCATGTCAGTTTTGGTAATAAATGAAGAGCACCTAAAGAGTTTTAGGATTTTTGCTAAGCAATTTGAATAGTCAGAATCGTCCAGTGTAGAAATTTAAAACTTAAATTTTAATAGTAATTTTCTCCTGCGGTTGTAGCTGAGAGAAATCATCTCAGCCACCAGGGTTATTAAATAACAATGATGATGATAAAGCTAAGAATAATAAAAAGAAAAGGCAATGAAGATGAGTGTGTTTGTCATAATATAACCTCATCCCTAAGGCGGTAAGAGATATTAGACTTACTCAAGTCTCTATCATTCCCAAGGGGAGTGGTTATCTTATAACAACTATTTAGTACATTTACTTTGCCACTATAATAATCATCTGCATTGTGGAGGAAAATGTAGCTTAATTTTCTAAAAGACAGAGTCAGTTTGACAGCAATCGCAATGTGTTTCACGTGAAATAATCTAACATGTAGAATGTTCTCTAGCCGATAAGATTTGTTTTAAATTTATTGGTTCAAAAGTAAGGATGGGGTTGGGGACTCAGAGACCTGCTGGTGAGGTTAGTCCTAGCCCACCAACTCCCAGTTTTATGTATCATGATATGTATCTTTCCACATGATAATCCTAGTAGAGTGAAAGATTGGAGGGTCAATTAGCATTCTTCTGGGAGGACTGCAATAGGTCTTTGACCTTGAAGGTCATATGATCTTGTTCCTAAATGAAATAACTATATGGAAAATGTTCCACTCTTCTCATATTCTGAGCTTCTGACTGCTGAATTGAAGAGATTTTACTAGGTGTTACTGGGGAGGGAATAGAAATTATAAATAAAGATTTCTCAAGGAGTCAGTCTTATGCTAAAGTGGCAAATTTCCGTGAAAGTCCTCATCTTGATTGCACAACATTTTCAGAAAATTTACATGTCATTAGTATTTTCACCTAAAAATTATGGGTGCACTTAGAATATGTGACATTATTGTAGGACCAGATATCTAGAGTTATGCATTATGCCACATCTTTCTCTCCTCTCAAGGAAGCTCACAAATGCCCCTTTTCCCTCTCCTTGTTCTAAGTCTCAGTTCTGAAGGTAAGACATATGCCTGACTTTTGTTTCAGATGATTTTAACCCCATAGTACAAATGTTCTTACCTTTCAAGTACTGTTGTGATTAAAAACTATAATAAAGGGAAATTGAGATACATTTTCAAGTATGATCAACTTATTAGCAAGGCTAGCAATTGCCAATAAAAGCAGTCAATGTTCCTCAGTAGGCAGAAAAAGCATCTGACAAAGCAATTTTTTATACTATTAAAAAGGTAGCATGTTATATAGGATACCAAAAATAGTCCAGTGATGCACACTAAACTAAGATTGTGATTGGTCTATAAAAAAAGGCAAAAGGTGGGCTGTACATGTGACTTAATCATGCTGACTTGCAAGAGGGGGTCTCTAGATTCTATAGCAATAGGGCAAACATATAGTTGTACAACATCTCCTGGAAAATCCCATGCCAGATACTACTTTATACCAGAGAGATCCAGTGCTAAGGGAAACATTCCCTGGACAGGACTCATCTTCCACTCATTTTCCTTATATCCTTCAGAAGTTCATGAAATAATACCAGATTGTAACCTTTAACATTAGGGAATTTAAGTGCTTACAAGCTCTACAACTGAGGCCTGTAAATTAAAACCAAACCTGATTCATAAATATTAATTCTAATTATTAACTCACTAAAACTTTGAAAACTGTTTAACTTTAAAACTGTTAATCAGTAATCAATACTTTAAATTTCACATTACATGATAATATTAAATATGCATACAAACAAAGTTAGAAAAACACCTGTAACAAAATAAAAGAACAGATAATTACTTGTTGGGTGTAACTGATATCAGACTCTAAAGTTGGCTTTTGGAACATAGAAAGCAATTCTTTACAAGTGACCACAAGCTGACTCCAGCATATCCCTTCCATTAACCATGTCGGTTTCCTCCTATTTTTTCCCATTAATTTGCTGCCTACAGCCCCTCTGCTCCGTTCTCACTCTACTTCACAGTTTCCACAAGGTGTCTTCTTTGCCTACCTGATGTTTCAGTCCTCATCAGTTCCTTATTTAAACTCCATGGCAGATAAAAGTGCTCATACTTCTGAACCCCTGGTTCTGCTGAGCTGAGTCTCGGCTAAGCCTTGGTCTCCTAGTTCTTATTCTTAGGACCTGAACAAATTTCACTCCGACAAGTTGATCTATGGGAAACTCGAACGGATAAAAAAGGCCCATCCATGGTTTTGAACTGCATACTTCACAGAATGTCCTATGTCTCTGATTCTGACCTCGTTATAAAATATTTCAGTGGAGTTGGAATCTCTTATTATAAGTACCCTAATAAATTCTAATCCACAGACCCTATTCCTAAGGAAATAAAGACTGTGAGATATTTATAAATGCAATATATTGTATTGTTAAGGCAATAAGCTCTCCATCAGTGGAAGTGATCCAGCAGATGCTAAATGATTACTTTTTAGTAATTTAGGTATATTGGAGAGAAGCAAGAATTTGACCTAGTTAACTTCCAAGTTCCCTTTGATCTTCATGATACTATGCTTCTATCATTTTGTTATCTCAACATGTAATCTGAATTTTATTTATCACAGAAAGAGCTATCTTATAGTGGAAAGGAATAATAAAAGAAGGGTGTTTTAGTTCAAGTTCTCCCAGTTATTCATTGGAATAACTTGGGAAATATATTTTAAATCTCCTTTGGCTCAAGTTCCCTCATTGGTAAAATGAAGGGGTTTGACTAAAATACCTTATTATCTCTTAATTTTGGTTTGACAAGAGATAGAACTAAAATCCCAGTATCCTGGCTCTCAGGAGGATGCTTTCCCCATTATACCTTATAATGCTTATGGTATTTTTATTTAACCTTTGGCTACATTTTGGGGAAAATGTATTTCTATGGCACTGTAATTGATGTGTCATGAATAATTTTTAAAGAGAGAGAGAACACTAAGAGTCTTGAGAAGTGAAGGCTAGGATTGGTCCTTACTGAAGAAGTTAGGTATGCAGGTGTTAGGTTTAAAAAGTGGCTCCCAATTAGTTTTCTTTTTTCTTTTTTCCCCATGTAACCTTCCACTGTGCTTTGTCTGCACACTTACCCCATGCTGAATGCTGCGTTCTGACTTCTCCTGTAATACCTCTTGAACCTCTGACATTTGCTTCCTAGTGCCAGACACTTCGTCTTCTAGGTCACTTTTATATTCCCGACTCTAGGAAATGGATCTTCCCTTTATAATTAATGATATATATTTCAAGCAAAACACTCACAGCTGAGAAGATAGATAGTATGGGGAGCCACATCATCATCAAAGTGAGTAAAGGGAGTGGATGACATTCTCCAAGTGATTAACTTACTAAGAATTTAAGCACTGAATGGAATTTATCTCAAGTTGTCCCAAAACAGGTAGATGAAATGTACAACTTGATTTTTCACATAATGTGAAAGACTTGATGAGGGCATAACAAAATTATAAAAATTACTTCATGGCATGTTAAAATATATATTATAATATCATATGTGACACACTTGACTGTAGAATGACACTCATTCAATTAATGTATTAAAAATATTTATCTCATAAGATCATAGATCTAGAATCAGAAGCTACCTCAGAGGTCATCTAGTTCACCTATTTCATGATCTAAATGAGGGGTATAAGATCAATAGACTTTAGGTGATTTGTCCATGGTCACTCATTGTAAATGACAGAAACAGAATTTAAACCAAGGCTTTTCTGACTCCAAATTGAGAGATCTTTCCATAGGATCTTACAACTTTCACAACTAAACTGTTAGGGGATTTTGGATTGTATTTCAAATAATTTGACAAATGTTTTCTTCCATATTTCAGGAAAGTCAACTTTGCTAAACTTGTTCATTGCTTCAGGTAATTTTTTTTTAGATAACTTTCTAGGCTTCTCTAAGTATGCCCATATCATTTGCAAAGAGTGATAGTTTTGTGTCTTTATTGTTTATTCAATTTTCTTGAATTTATTTTTCTCCTCTTATTGCTAAAGCTAATAATTCTAGTACAGTAGTGGTGATAATGGTTATTCTTGTTTCACCTCTGATCTTAGTGGGAAGGCTACTAGCTTATCCCCATTATATTTAACACTTACTGATGGTTTCATTTTGAGGAAAAGTCCATTTGTTCCTATGCTCTCTAGTGCTGTTAACAGAAATAGATGTCATATTTTGTCAAAAGTTTTTTTTCTGAATTTATTGAGATAATCATGATTTCTGTTAGTTTTGTTAGTGATATGGTCAATTATACTGATAGTCTTCCTAATATTGAACCAGCCCTGCATTCCTAGCTTAAATCCTATGTAATCATAGTGTATTAACTTGTTGATAAATTACTGTAATCTTTTGTTAGTATTTTAATTTTTTCATCGATTTTCATTAGAGAAATTGGTCTATAATTTTCTTTTTTTATGTTTTGGCTCTTCCTGGTTTACGTATCAGCACCATATTTGTGTCACAAAAGGAATTTGGTAGGATTTCTTTACCTGCATTTCACAAACCATTTATATAGTGTTTGAATTAGTTGTTATTTTAATGTTTGGAAAAATTTACTTTTAAATCCATCTGGCTTTATAGATTTTATCTTAGGAAGGTCAGTGGTGACTTCTTCAATTTATTTTTTCTAAAATTGGGTTAACATATTTTATTTCCTCTTCTATTAATCTGGACAACTCAGAGTTTTGTAAATATGCACCCATTTCACATAGATTATCAGGTTTCTTGACATAAAGGTGGGTAAAATATTTCTTAATTGTTGGCTTAATTTCTATTTCATTGATACTGAAGTCATCCTTTTCATTTTCTATACTGGTAATTTCATTTTTTTCTTTTTCAAATGTAATTAACCAAAGGTACATCTACTTTATTGTTTTTTTCCTATAAAACCAGCTCTCAGATATATATACATATACACATATACAGGGGTTCAATAGTTTTCTTACTTTCAAAAAAAAGCAAAGCTTCTTTGCTTTTCAAAATTCTAATTGGGTATTTAATTGGGATTTTTAGTTTATTTTTACCCATAGGTTTTGTTGTGTTGTTGCATCTCTGATTCATTGATCTCTCTTTCTCTGTTTTATTAATATACACATTTAGATATACACTTTCCCCTAAAAACTTGTTTGACTGAATTCTATTAATTTTGGTGTGTTTTCTCATTATTGTCATTCTCTTTGAATATATTATTGATTGTTTATATGATTTACTGCCTGAAACATTCATTCTTTAGGATTAGATTGTTTAGTTTCCAATTAATTTTTAGTCCATCTTTCCATGCTTTTTTATTACACTTAATTTTTATTGCATCATGATCTGAAAAGGATGCATTTAACACTTCTGTTTTCCTTCATTTGATTTTGAGGTTTTTATTATCTATTACATGGCCAATTTTTTGTAGATGTCATGTACCTCTGAGAAAAGGGTAGATTCTTTTCTATAGTCATTAATTTTTTTCCAGAAGTCTACCATATATAGCTTTTCTAAAATGCTGTTCAATTCTTTAACTTATTTCTTGCATATTTTGTGATTTATCAAGTTCTGAGCAGGGGACATTGAGATGCCCCTTTAGAATAGCTTTGCTGTCTACTTTTTCCTGTAATTCACTTAAATTCTAAGAATTTGAACACAATATCATTTGGTGCATACACATTTGGTATTAATAATACTTCATTTTCTATGGTAGCACTCCTTAACCTATAGGTTGGGACCCCAGATGGGATTGGATGAAAAGCTTAAAGGGATCACAAGCAGAAAAAGTTTAAGAGGATTTGGTCTATGGTACTTTTAGCAAGATGCAGTATTCTTCCTTATCTCTTTTAATTATGTCTATTTTTTTTTTTGCTTTTACTTTCTCTGAGGTCAGGATTACCAACCCTGCTTTTTGTTCATTTACTTGAGCTGAAACAGAATATATTCTGCTCCAGATTTTTACTTTTACTCTATGTGTATCTCTCTGCTTCAAATGAGCTTTATGTAAACAACATATTGTAGGAATCTGACTTTTTTAATGCACTCTGTAATTCACTTCCATTTTATGGGAGCATTCAATCCATTCACATTTACAGTTATGATTATTAACTGTATTTCTCTCCCTCTTATTGTTACCCCATTTATACTTTTTTCTCTCCTTTCATCTTGTCTCTCATCATCAATGCTTTGCTTCTGACTACCACCTCCTTCAATCTTCCCTCCCTTCCATCAGTCCCACACCTGTTTTCTTTTCCCATTTTCTTCCTACTCATTTATAGGGTAAGGTAAATTTCTATACCCAACTGAATATAAGTTATTCCTTCTTCTAGCCAAAGCCAGTGAGAGTAAGGTTCAAACAATGCTCACCTCCTCCTTTCTTTCCTTCTGCTTGGATAGGTCTGTTGGTCCTCTTCAGGTGATATAATTTACCCAATTCTGTCTTACCCTTTCCTATTCTTCAAGTACAGCATTTTTAATATCTTTTTTTAAAAATATCATCAGATCAAAGACAATTTACACCCACACTATAGGTCTATGTATACTCCTCCTAAATGCCCTAATAGAGAAACAATTCTCAAGAGTTAAAAGTATTATCTTCCCATGTAAGCAGTTTAATCTTATTGAATGATGTGTTTATTTTCCCTCTTTACCTTTTCATTCTTCTCTTGAGTTTTATATTTAAAGATTAAATTTTCTTTTCAGCTCTGGTCTTTTCATCAGGACAGTCTGAAAATTCCCTATTTCACTGAATAGCCATCTTTTCTCCTCAAAGAGTATTATCAGTTTTGCTGTATAGTTGATTTTTGGTTGTGATTGAATCCCCTTTGCCTTCTGAAATATCATATTCCAAGCCTTCTGATACTTTGCTATAGAAAGTAGTAATTCTGTGTAATCTTGACTGTGACTCCATTGTATTTGAATTCTTTCTGGCTGCTTGCTCTCTGGTTCTAGGACCTCAGAATAGTTTTCTGCAACAATTTCTTGAAATATACTGTCCAGTCCCTTTTTTTGATCATGACTTTTAGGTAGACCAATAATTCTTAAATTATTTCTCCTGGATCTATTTTCCAAGTCAGTTGTTTCTCCAATGAGATATTTTACATTTTCATCTATTTTTTCATTTATTTACATTTTGTTGTAATGATTCTTGATGTCTCATAGAGTCATTATCTGCCCTTTGCCCAATTCTAATTTGCAAGGAATTATTTTCTTCAGTTAGCTTTTGTACCCTCCCACTCCCCCACAGAAAATAACTGCTTTTAAAGGAGTATTTTCGTCAGTGGATTTTGTTTTTTTTTAATTTGGCCAATTGTACTTTTTTAAAGATTTGTTTTCTTCATTCATTTTTTTGCTTCCTTTTCCAACCTTCTTTCTTGTCCCAACTGTTTTCTACTACCTCTCTTATTGTTTTCTTAAGAATCTTTTTGAGCTCTTCCAAGAAGGCTTTTTGGGCTTGAGATCAATTCATACTCCCCTTTCAGGCTTTGTCTGTAGTAATTTCAACATTGTTACCTTTTTCTGAGTTTGTTCTTTACTGTGTTTTGTTCGTTTTTAGCCTATTTTGTGATTTTAAAGTTGAGCTCTGCTCCTTGGGGAAGGGGGACACCATCTCAAGCTTCCTTCACTGGAGGCCAAGGGTCTGGTCACTGGCTTTCTGAGCTAAGATTTATGAGGCTTGTGACTTGCTCGTTGGGCTGGACTGGACTGACATAGTTGTGCCTATTGTGCGTATGGATGCAAATAGTCCTTGATTGCCCATCTTGATGGCTAAGAACCTCCTGCTGGCTTGCCTGGAAGATGTCTGGTTTGGACTGTGTTCTTTTATTGCCCAAGTCTGAAAGCCTTTCCTGAATTTCCTCCAAGTTGTCTTAAGTTGGAAAATTGTTTCACTCTAACTTTTTGTTCTGTTACTCCAGCATCCATTTAGAGACTTGATTTAATATTGTTTCTGAGAGAAACTGAGGAGTTTCCTGGCTTTCCTCCACCATTTTAGCTCTGCCCTATGAGATTTTTAGTATCTATAACATCCCTCTAAGATGTTTGACAATGCTTTTTGTGTTTACTTGTTTTCTGCAATCATGTTTACTTCTCATACTATGTTTCACTTATTTGTGGAGAAAAAATGGACACAATTTGGTTATATTCTATAAACCAAAGAAAACCACATTTTATGTTGTACCAGTTTCTCTTTCTCTCTCTGTCTCACTCTATCTGTCTTTCTCTCTCTTGTTCTCTCTCTTTCTCTCTGTCAGTGTTGCTTGGAAAATATTTAAATACTATAGATATTTTATACTCTTTACATCCATTACTACTGTCATAGTAAACATGTAAACCAGTCATTTTGATGATAGGCATCAAAAATTTATTTTTATGACATTTACTCTCCCAACATCTCTACTACAGATTACTTAGAGACATGCTCAGAAATACTGAACAGGATATATTATTTAGTTCTGAATTTTAAATATTATAACACTATAATATGGAAATAATTGTAAAATCACACAGCAAAATCTATGTTGGAAAGGAGTAGCTTTGCTTGCCTTCAGTGAAAAAGGCCCCTTACAGTAAAATTATCATGAAATGGAACAGGATTATAGTCAGCCTGATGTCTGCACTGTATTATAAGGGCCTCATTTTAGCAGGAAATTACTAGTTTAAAGTTTGAAATCTGTCAGCTAAAGAACATAATAAATAAAATAGGATAGTTAAAATTGAGTTGCCTCTCCCTTCAGTACACACAATGATACCTCCTCTTATTCTAATCCTAAATAATCACATGGTAAGATTCTAAAATGTTATACTCAATTGTAATGCCTTCAGCAAAGGGTTCATATGTTGTGGAAGACTAATGGTTATTAACTACTTTATTCTCAAATATATAGTCCTAAACTATACGAAGCATATAGAAAAACAGTATATAATTTAATACATGTGTAAACTCCATACATATGGCAAAGAAGTGCCAAGAATAGAGAAATCCAAGAAAGTCAATGCAGCACAATCTTTCTTTTCTATATCTTTCATTTCCCCTTATCTACTGGCCTCATTAAGGTATAATATATGTGTACAAGTTGTCTACATCAAAGCCAATTTGATTATAAGTCATACTTTTTGATCTTTATTTTTTCCTACTTATAGTCCTCATTTGACTTAGAAAGTCACCAGAAAGCCTTGGAGAGTTATCAAGCAAGTTCCAGGAGAAGTCCAGTGTATGACTGTAATGTCCCTGCCTGACCCTGACTTTGGAGCTGAGTATAGGAAGTTCTGTTGTATTTGTTCCAGTCTCCTAATCACATAACCAAGGTGAGCACACTTAATTAGTCATATCTATAAGTTAGAACACATGAGAACTGAAAGAGGAGAGTAACCAAAGAACTTGGTGGATAAAGGAAACAACCAGAAGAGTGGGAATTTGGTAACGTGATTTTCTGACCTTAAAAAAAAACAGCAAAGGGCACCCGGTTTAGAAACCAGACAGAGGAGAGACACTTTATAATATCTTTGCCGCTCCACTCAGAGCCATTCGAAAAAGACAAATATCCCTGAGGGGCCAGCTCACCCAAACCAGATTTAGTCCTGTATTGATCATGCACCTTTGCTTACTGTTAATGTAATTTTGCTTCTTAATGGGAAGATCTTTTCTATCCATTAGTAGGCCCACATTACCTGCTTAAGTCACATGGAAGTCTTAATCACATGAGTCTAAGTCACATGAAACAGGAAGGGGTGGAACAGTAAGAGGCGGAGTTAGAGCAGAGTGGAGAGGAAATTGGTCAGAGCAGTCGGAACTGAGGGATAGAGAAAACAGGCAGCTGGCTAATGTGAATGATGGAACTTGTTTTTGATATGTTTAAGGAGCTGGTTTGTGGGAAGCCTAACAGAGGGAAGGCTTGTGGCTGGTGTTGCCCTCTGCATTGTTCTTGTGTATAGATTTGTTTGTTACTATGATGGATTTTGCTTTCTAGTGTCTGAGTAAATGTTTTTCTTCTGCCTTCTGTATGAAGAGTGTGTTATACTTTGAGATTCAGAATTACACTGGAATATTCATAGTCACCATCAGTGCTGTAAATACTGCCTGGGCAATAGGAACCACACTGCCCATGTCCAAACCTCCCCAGTCATGGGTTATGATAGTATTTATGGATGCAAGCTCTAGACCAATATTAATCCACATAGACTTTGTAAAATTCACCTATTCTTCTCAAATTCTGTTTTCTTTTCCATTTCTTTTCCCTAAAAGTCTATGAAAACTAATACATTACCTACCTATGTGTTACCTACACATACCCCCCAAAGTATCTTGTTAGTACAAGTGGTGCTGTGAATTCTGGGATATCATGTGAGTGGAAACATATAAATGTTAATAATACAGGCAAATCCACTGGAAGAGTCATTTTGGATCTTGGAGAAAGTTGCAGGAGTTTTGTTCTACTGTTAAAGAATATGTAAAATATTATATACCTCCTTCTGCCACATGACCAAGGTACTCTGGACCACTCAATAAGTTTTTTATTCCCCTTTTGTGAAATCTATTTTTTAAATTTATTTCCAAATTACGTGTAAATACTTCAACTTTTTAAATTTTGAGTTCCACATTTTCTCCTTCCATTGCTTCCCCACTCCTTTCTTGAAAAGGCAATTAATTTCATAACAATTATACATGTGGAGTTACAGAAAATATATTTCCAATATCAATCCTATTGCAAAAGAAAACAGAAAAAAAGAATGTAAAAAAAAAACATACTTCAATCTGCATTTGGAGTTCATCAATTCTAACTCTGGAGATTGATAGCATTATTTATCATGGGCCCTTTAGAATCATCACTGTCTTGCTTATATTAGCTAAATTTTTCACAGATGATCATCCTTCCATTAGTGCCATTATTATATACAGTGTTCTCCTGACTCTGCTTACTTCAATTTGTTTGAATTCTTATATCGTTCCAAGTTTTTTTTAAACCATCTTATTCTTCATTTCTTATAACATAATATCATTTCATCACAATCATATGCCAGTTTGTTCAGTCATTCCCTAATTGATGGGCTTTCCATTCATTTCTAATCTTGTCCACCACAAAAAGAGCCTTTACAAATATTTTTGTGCAAATAGTACCTATTCACTTTTCCTTGATCGCTGTATGACATAGACCTTGTAGTGGTATAGCAGGATCAAAGGTCATATATATTGTGCAATAGTCCTTAGTGTGTAGTTTGAAATCCTTTTTTAGAATAATTGAACCAACAATCAACAAAAAGTCATTAGTATCCCAAGTTTCTCCACATCATTTCCATAATTTGTCATTTTTTTTCCTTTTCTGTCATCTTAGTCAATCTGATAGATGTGAGGTGGTTTCTCAGAGTTGTTTTAATTTGCATTTCTCCAATAAGTAGTGATTAGAGCACTTTTTGTTTGTGACCACATATAGCTTTGACTTCCTTTTTTTTTAAATATAAATTTATTTATTTAACTTTTTACACTCATTTTCACAAGATTTTGGGTTCCAAAATTCTCTCCCCATTTATCCCCTCCCCCACTCCAGTACACTGAGCATTCTAATTTCCCCTATCATCAATCTGCCCTCTCTTCTATCATCCCTCCCTTCCCTTGTCTGCATCTTCTCTTTTGTCCTGTAGGGCCAGATAACATTCTATTCCCCATTACCTGTATTTCTTACTTCCTAGTAGCAAGAACAATACTCAAAAGTCATTCCTGAAACTTTGAGTTCCAACTATTCCCCATCCCTCCCTCCCCACTCATTCCCTTTGGGAAGGCAGGCAATTCAATATAGGCCATATCTGTGTAGTTTTGCAAATGACTTCCATATTAGTCGTGTTGTGTAAGACTAACTATATTTCCCTCCATCCTATCCTGCCCCCTATTGTTGCTATTCTCTCTTTTGATCCTGTCCCTCCCTGAGTGTTAACTTCAAATTGCTACCTCCTTCCATTGTCCTCCCTTCCATCATCCTCCCCCACCCTGTTTATGTCCTTCTCCCCCACTATCCTGTATTGTAAGATAGGTTTTCATACCAAAATAAATGTGCATTTTATTCCTTCCTTCAAATGTGATGAGAGTAAACTTCATTTTTTTTTCTCAGCTCTCCTCTTTTTCCCTCTACTAAGAAGTCTCCTGCTTCCCTCTTCTATGAGAGATAATTTACCCCATTCCATTTCACCCTGTCTTCTCCCACTACATTTCTCTCTCACCGTTTATCTTGATTTCTTTTAAGATATGATCCCATCCCATTCAACTCACTCTGTGCTCTCTGTCTCTGTGTGTGCATGCATGTGTGTATGTGTGTGTGCATGCACACATGTACATGTGTGTGTATGTATGTGTGTGTGTAGTAGTCCCATCAACTACCCAGATAATGAAAAATTTCAGGAGTTACAAATATTGTATTTCCATATAGGGATGTAAATGGTTCAATTTTGGTAAGTCCCTTATGATTTCTCTTTGCTGTTTACTTTTTCAGGCTTCTTCTCATTCTTGTGTTTGAAAGTCAAATTTTCTTTTCAGCTCTGGTCTTTTCATCAAGAATGCTTGAAAGTCCTCTATTTCATTGAAAGACCATATTTTCCTCTGAAGTATTATACTCAGTTTTGCTGGATAGGTGATTCTTGGTTTTAGACCTAGTTCCTTTGACTTCTGGAATATCCTATTCCACGTGTTTTGATCCCTTAATGTAGAAGCTGCTAGATCTTGTGTTATCCTGATTGTATTTCCACAATACTGGAATTGTTTCTTTCTAGCTGCTTGAAATATTTTTTCCTTGACCTGGGAACTCTGGAATTTGGCCACAATGTT
>JAQQSK010006202.1:0-14547 GCA_028658325.1 Potorous gilbertii
GATTCTAGAATATCCGGGCAATTTTCCTTGATAATTTCATGAAAGATGATGTCTAGGTTCTCTTTTTGATCATGGCTTTCAGGTAATCCCATCATTTTTAAATTGCCTCTCCTGGATCTATTTTCCAGGTGAGTTGTTTTTCCAATGAGATATTTTACATTGTCTTCCACTGGCCTTCCAGGCTGTCTTGGGCTGGAAATCTCTTTCACTCTATCATTTTTAGGCTTCTGCTACTCTAGAATTTGTTTAGAGTAATTTTTACAGGTATTGTATGGGCTATGGGGGGAAACTTGTACAGGTCTGTCCTTCTACTCCACCATCTTGGTTCTGCCCCCTAGTTTCCTAAATTTTAAAAGAAAAGATTTGATTTCCTGGCCACATACATCTTTTCCATCTCTAAATCTATCTTTCTAAGAATTAAATTTGAATCTCAGGGCTGGAGACAATGTGCTACATGTACAAGAAGTTTGAGAAATGTATATTGAATTAATCTGATCTTAACTCCATATATGGAAAGAGCAAAAAAGGACCGTAAAAGTCATCTGCTTCAGTTCTCTCATTTGATGAGTATGAAAATTAAGATGGAGAAATGTGAAATAAATTGCCCAGCCTCACAAAAGTAACAATTAATTATCCAGGATTCAAATCCAGAACCTCCTCTGGGGCTGTCCCTCTAATTCCCCCTCACACTCAATGACTCAGGTTTTGTACTGCATCATGCTGAAGGACTCACTATTGGAAGGAATTAATAGTAGCTAAAATTTTTATAGTGCTTATGTGCCAGGTGCTGGGCTAAGCACTTTCAATTATGACTCAAGGTAACTAAGATATAACCCAGTGAGATTTTAAATGGATGTGTCTTCCTCCAAATCCCTTTATTTTCTTTTTCTCCCAGAGTATGAGGAGGCAGGAATAATGAGGTAGCAGGCACTTCCTCCAAGAGCCAGGTGGGCAGAAGGCTAACAGCCATATCTCCCACTCAACCTTTGAGATTTGGCAGCCCCAAAACTGAAGGTGTCACTTACTCTCAGACTCTTTGGTAAATCCTGAGAGGTTGCAATTCAAGTCCTATTGTTTCCTGAGTCCTGCTGGTATGCTGTCCATCCAAACACATTACTTTTAGGAAAGGTATTTACTACAGTATTATAGTAAAATATGTTGGTTCAATGTACCACCACTCCCCCACAAAGGAAAAGAGAAAGAAACAGCAATGAAAATGGAGCACTTTCTTCCACAAATTCCCATGGAATTCATGGGTCTTTGGAGAGTGGACATAAGATTTGAGTAAAATGGCAATGGTGGAAACACACTCATTTCAGTTACTACTGCCTTCTACCACCATACTATCCACTGATGAGTCCTTTGATAGAATCAGTGAATATCTTAAACTTACAAGGTTGGCCGGGCACTATCATCTTGGAATACTCACTTGTCAATTGCCTAACTTTGGCAAAGGACAAACACAGTGGCTTAGGAACATGCATATATTTATGGTGGCTGAAACTGGGTGAGAGACAAGGTTGCTTGCCTTCTGCTCACATGGCTCTTAGGGGATTACAAAGTATTCCTGCTTCCTCACAGCTGTCGGGGAAAATAACATAATAAACAGAGTTGAAGGAACAAGCATCCATTTTACAACCCATTGAATTCCAGCTTAGTAAAGATCAAGTCATAATATATCGTACTCACACTAGTCCTTGGCAGGTAGTAGGCATAGTAGAAATGTTAGTTATTGTAGCTGTTAGTGATTTCTTCCAGCTCCATGGTCAATCACTGAATTCTTCATTATGATACATTACAAAATCCTGAATCATTTCAAGTTGGAAACAGGCTTCCCCAAAGATCCTATGTGGTTACTTGTATCATAAATCAGGAAAGGAATATTCATACACTCCACAAAGTGGCCCTGTTAGCCCATCTACCCCTATCATATGCATAATCATAGAATTTCCAAATTTTGAGGAACTTAGTATCCACCTCATTCTGGTCATAACTTCCAAAAGACACATTCTACCACCCATGAATCAGTCCTGTCCGTGAAACCTTTCTCTACTTGGCGACCTCAAAGGAAGGCCACTCACCATCTCTATTCCACTTTTAGAAAATTCTGATTAAGACATTTCCCTCCATACATTGTACATAAATTTGTCTTTTTGAAATTTCCATCCACTGATTTTGGCTTTGTCTCTGGGCACAAATGCAGTAATCTTTGTCCTTCTGAGTAGGCAGCTAGGTAAAATCGAGAAGAGAACATTTGTGCCAGCTTCAGACACTTCCTAACGTGACCCTGGACAAGTCACTTAATTTCTGTCTGCCTCAATTTCATGTACTATAAAATGGGGAAAATAATAGCACCTACCTCCCAAGATTATTATAGGGATCAAATGAAATAATACAGTACAAGTGTGTGGCACATGGTTGGTGCTTAAACGTCATCCCACCCCCTTCTTTGCCTCTTCCAAATGACAGCACTTCAACGATTGGGAAACTACTCTCATGCCTCCCTGAATTTCTTCTTCCTCAAGATAAATACTCACAGTTGTGTCAACTGGTTCTCACTTGGCATAGATTCATGATTCTTTACATTACTTATTGTCTTTTTTAGATGCCCTCTAGCTTGTCAACATTATTCCCCAAATGTGGTGTCCTGATCTGAATTCAGTGCTTTAAACATTGTTGATCAGGAGCCAGACTTAGGCCTTTTTAGGCTTGAAAGCTCTGTTCTCTTCCCACACCAATGGTCATGGCTACATCAGCCCGTTAACACAGGGTATGGTCTTATCTAGTAAAATGTCAACTCTCTGAAGATAAACATAAGTCTTCCTTCTGCTTCTGCTTCTTCCTGGTTCCCTCCACATTCCATGCCCCTCCCCCAGGACACAGAATATGTATAATCTTTGCTTATTGACTAATAGAAATGAATTGATCCAAATGAATCAGAAATAGCATAACATAAGGAAAAGAATATGGGCTTTGAAGTCAGAGAAGTCAGGGTCAAATTCTGCCCTATTACTTAGAAATGTAAATATACAAGACAAATAAAAGATAAAATCTTGGATAAGTGATTTCCTCTTTCTGAGTCTCAGTTTCTCATTTACATAATGAAGAGTTGTAAGTAGTTGGCCTCTGAGGTCACTTCTCTGTCTAGATCTTGAGACTGGGGATCATAGAATAAGAACCAGTATTTTTAAGACATTATAGCAGTGTCCTTCCTCTGGATCTGGGATAATTCTAATTTCTAATTCCTTTCAGACCATTTCGATCATTTCCTGAAACACACAAACGTAAACAAACAAAACTCAAAGTGAGGGGAATCAACGCATTCTCACTACATGGCCCTATGCTCTCAGTAGCTGGTAGGCTAGGTACAGTATCAGAAAGCTCTAGTCACCCATTGCCCTTGTGACCCAGGGTTCTTCCTCTATGGCTATGCTATTTATGCACACTGATGGGAATGTATTGAGGCATTTTCCATTACCACCTTGATAGCAAGGACAGACCTATGAACTCCTTCCAAGGACTAATGACCTCTTCCTCACCCGAAGGCACAGATTACATTGTCTGAACCGGGTATAATTCACCCTTAAAGCACTGTATAAAATAAGGGGATCTCTTTAGAAGTGTTTCTGAGAAACAAGCAGTGGTTTCCAGCTCCATGAGGGTTTCGATGAGAGAATGCCTGACTTGGGAAAGCTTCTACCTGCCCTTTGTGAAGTTTTATATCTGAAGGCATAATGGAAAATATTATAATTAAAATTTGTGAGAATCCAAATCACATCATCAAGTGTGACTGCATAAATCTTAGCTGCTTCCCAAGATATGTGTCAGAGGGACACATTAAAAAGAAATCAAATGAATTAATTACCTTAGTCACTCCAGGTTCTATCTTTCCATATGAAATGGGCCTAAGGGTTCTTCTAAATTTTGATATTCTATGCCCCAAGATCTTTTCTAGTCCTGACATTTTCATTTTTTTTTTGTCATAAAGTTCTTCCAATTTCAACACTGACTATTCTCACTATTCTTATGTTCTACTTTCTAAGATCTCTTTCAGCACTGATACTCTGTTCTAACTGCCTTCTGATCCTGGTGTTTTATCTTCTAAAGTTCCTTCTAGCTCTACCATTCTAGATTCTAAGATCCAACACAGTTCTTGAATTGCATATTTGAAGCCTCCTGATCTCCTCCTCCAAGCCTAGATATTTAGAACTAATAATAACACTTTGGCAGTTAGTGTTAGACAGAAAGCTGGATCAGTTATTGGGAATACTAGGGTCCAAGTTCCAATATTGTAAAAAAGATCTCTTTCAGGTATGGGTTGGACTAAATGGATACCAATCATCAAGTTATGTAATACTATTGTCAAGTCCTGACTTTATTTTTACATTTATGAGACTAAGTCTAAGTCACTTAATTTTTAGATCCCCAGTCGTCTCTTTGAAATGACCACTCAGAGGTACCACACGGGTCTTCATTAGTAGAGGAGTTTCCACACTGGGAATTCCCCATGACACTGATCTTATGGTTTTGGACTTCATCATTGTTATCTTTATAATCATCCCTCACACTAATCAACATTGTCCCTTTCCATTGACTATATTTATAGTTCTTCCCCCACCCCAAACCTTAAAAACATTTACTAGATTGATGAATGAATACATGAATGCATGAATGAATTTAACTTTTAAGTAACCTTGCAAAATAGGAATCACCACTGTCCATTTAACAAATGAGGAAACTGAAACAAAGAGTGATGAAACTGCATGCTAAAACTATGTAACTAGTATTTCATAAATGTTGACGGGACAGAGCAGTCACTTATAATACCATCATTCTTGCCATTACTCTAAGAGTCCAAACTAGACCCCAAGTCACCTGGTTCTTGGTGTATCATTTGGAGAAGTGTGACATGACTTCCTCCCCTCTTAAATTTAGTGTTTCTTTATAGAGGGAGGGGAATTGGAAAATCTGCAATCAAAAAGCACATAAGATCATCCAATCTCAGGGTTCTGACTGGTTGACTTTTGTATAAAAGCAGCTGAATCTGGACCCAGAGCCGAAGATGAAGTTTATCTCCTAAGCTAGGCTCTGCCTCAACCTTGCCATGTACATCAGTCCTTCTACCTCTTCCCAGTCGGGGACTATGTGACTTGCATTTTTTTACCCTAAAGTTTCCTTCTCTACCTTCCTTCCTCCAGGTAAGTCTATTCTAGTGTTGCTATAAAAAGAAGATGCAAATATGCTCTCAAATAAGGTTAAGATGAGCCAGGGGAAATCGAGGGTATTAGCCTATTTTCCTGTCATTGAAGACTTAATTCTCTTGCTAGACACAGCAGAGCAGATGTGCCAGCTCCAAGTGTATCAGTATTCAGCCCAGGTACCTTGATGGAAATTCAGTTAGAGTTTCCCGACACAATTTTTATTAGAAATTAACTCTCCCTTTCCTTTCTCTTGGATTCATTATGAAGGGAGCATCTTACCTTTCAAAGCCTCAGTTTCCAAATTCATAAATGGAGTTTTTTTGTTTTTTGCATCCCCAGTACCTAACATGGTACCTGGAACATAGTAGGTGTTTTAAAAAAATGCTTGCTGATTGGGCAATTGAGCTATCTAATTCAATTCAATTGAATGACTATCAATTAAGCACTATGTTAAATATTTTACAAATATACATTATCTCATTTGGTCATCACAGCAAACCTGAGAGGAAGGTACTGCTATTATCCTTGTTTTAGGAGAAGAGAAGAGAAAACTGAGGCAGAGAGAGGTTAAGCAACCTGTCTAGGGTCACACAGCTAGCAAGTGTCTGAGGCTGGAGTTTATCTTAATTCTTCCTCATACCAGGCCCAGAGCTCTATCTACTACTCACCCATTTACTAGGAAATGCCAACAAGGGCGCTATCAATAGATATCCTCAAGAATCAATGTAGCTTTTGTTATTCTAAAACAGAGGGTCTTCACCTGTGTGTGTGTGTGCACATGCATGTGTGTGCATGTGAGTCTGTGACTCCGTGTGTGTCTCTGTATGTGTCTGTATCTGTCTCTGTGTGTGTGTATGTCTGCATCTCTGTGTGTATGTCTGTGTCTCTGTGTATGTGCATAGATGTCTCTGTGTATGTGTGTCTATTACAGATCCCTTTCACAGTCTTGTGAAGCCCATGAACCTCTTTTCAGAAGAATGTTTTTCAAAGCATAGAAAAATATAAATAGGATCCCAAAGGGGGAAAAAAAAAGTTATACTGAAATCAAGTAATCAAAATATTAAAAACATATTTAAAGGTTCAGAATTGATCTACAATAAGAAATAATAGATGACTGAAGAAAGAAATCAGAGTGGGGTTGGCCATAGTTTTGTTAATGGGGACCCAAAGTCAGGAATTCCAGGTCCAAGTCTTCTAGTAAATCTCAATATGACCTAGGGTCAGGTACTTTCCTCCTGTATGGCATGATGTATTTAATCTTAGAGTAGCACTGGAAACAAATTGATATTTTGCCATTGCACTAACCTGTGAGACCTCAGTCATGCCCTATTCTCCCACTAGGACATAGTTTTTGTTTTTTATATTTTTTTAACCAGTGAAATAAGCCAAAGGAATCTGTGTGCAGATGAAAACCAATGAGCTTTAGTAAGGAGAAATGAGGGAGAGAAAGCCCAAGGCTTGGTAACAGAACAAAACTAGTAAAATGTAGACTGGCAGTATTATGACATTGGGGATATGAGTATCTACTGTGATACTGTTTTTTGTGAAAGGTACTCTTTATTGTATTATAAAATTTAACCCTGCTCCATCTGGATTCGAGGGGAGAACCTGTTATTTCTAACTATGTTCATCCATCCAAAGGGCAGCAATGATGCATTTCTGACTGGGACCATTGCTTTGGACATGGACTTGATGCTGGTGGATGGGCTATCAGTTTAAGCAGAACAGTGACTATTTTGTGTTTGTTTATAACACAGCAAAGCTTTGCCCCCAAAAGTTAGCCTTGGGAGACGCTGCCAACTGTTTTACCCAAGAATTGTAAAACACTTTTCAAATTCCTGGAAGGAAATAGTCTTTTTGACATTTTCAGGTGAGCAAATTGGAACAGAGCACATAGGGATGAAGTGAAACATGAGCATGATGTCATAATGCCCCCTTGCCTCTTCTCCTGCAATTCGTGTTTGTGTCACTCTCTGTTTGATTTATTTGGCTATTTAGAATCAGAAAATCAGAGAATGTGGAGCAGGGAGGGATCTTAGAGCTAACCCAGGTCTGTTTGCAAAATGTTTGGGTGTTCAGAAAATCTCAGAATATCCGAGCTGGGAAGGACCATAGAACAGAGAGTGTCAAAGCTGAGAGAGATGTCAGAACAGAGTGTCATAACTGTAATGGAAGAGTCTTAAGACATAGAAGGGGAAAATATCACAGCTGGAAGGACCCTAATAAAAGAAACTACCAGAGCAAGAAGGGATCTTTGCACAAAAACTTGTCAAAATTGGGAAAGACTTTTGAAAATAGAATGTCAGAACTGAGAGGAACATGAGAGAAAGCAAAGGACTCCAGAGTCAGGGAGTAGCAATGGGAGTGAGAAGGACCTTATGGAACCTGGAATATCAGAGATGGATAAAACACCCCAAATCCAAACGCTGTATTTCCTTGTGACTGAGAGAAGAAACAGAGGTTGAGAGAGAGGGTCATTGGCTTGGCCAAAGAGAACAACTCAGATATGGTTCTTGGTCAAGACCACAATTTCCATGGCCATGAAAACATTGCCCCACATCCTAGACACTAAATGGCAACACACCTTGCTTATTTCCTTCTCAACACTCTCCCGATCTTCAGCTGTTTGGGCAAATCTCTGCAGCCTACACAGACTGAGGGAAAGGCTGTTTCTATTCATTTTATTTTAAAAATTGGGAGTGATTATATAATTAGTAGAACTTTTAAAATTCCAAAATAATGTTTTAAAAGACAAAATTTCATACCCTGCATTTGAAAGCTTTTCCATGAAAAGTTCTTTTTGACATATTGTCAAGGGAGGAAAATTCTCTATAAATTACAGCTGACAAAATGAATCACAGACTCAGAATGCCTCACAGATGAACGCCCCAGCTCACAATAAAGGTGCCTTAATATTCTGAGTTTTTGCCTGAATTCTTTAATGAGGCCCAAAGGTGGCAACATTAAGACAGCGAGCCTTCTCCAAGAGTGAGAGCTCTGCTAGGAAGCAGCTGCCATCTGGCCTGCCTTCCAAATGTCTTTTCTGTGACCTCCGAAAGAGGGAACAGGAGGCCTTTGGTTTCTCAGATTTCTTGTTTTCTCCATAAGTGGTCAGAACTTTTTCTACTTCCTCTTTTAAGACTCAACTCCATTGTTGTCTCCTCTCAGTAGCTTACTTAGTTTCCTAGAATCCTGCCTAGAATTCTTTGGATTCTCTGAGAATTTCTGTATCCTTCCTTTGTCCTCATCTCAATCTTAGATATGGAATTTATATAACAGCTCATTTTGCTACAGAACTCTATGACTGAGAAAAACTCTTTGTTCCTTGTGGTCCTGTGAGGTTTTTTTGGGTAAATGAAATCAGGTCCATACTACAGAAAAGGCCCAGAATCAGCCAACTGGCAAACACCAGAGACAAGGCTTGACCAAATCAGTCCTTTGGATATCAGATCCAATCAGAATTCAATTAGATTCATTTCAACTTACTGGATCAAAGATGGAGAGATGAAAGGAACTTCTGAGAGCCTCTAGTGTAGCCTTTTCTTTTGTGAAGGTCAGAACATTGAGGAATAGAAATGTAATCATTGTCGCCAAGAAGTAAAGGTTTAGGTGGCCAGTGAATCTTTCTTCAGAACCTTATTCCCACCCCTATGCCCATTCTACTCTAGTGTTCCCTTTAAATTCAATGAATATATTAAGCACCTACTACGTACAGGCCCTCCAATGCATTAGAGATAACAAACATAGAATGGGGAGAGGGGAGGCATCCCTGAATTGAAGAAGCTCATATAATCCTTATATAATTATAGCATTTGTAGAGAGTTTGTAGGGTCTGTAAAGTATTACATAGAAATTATCTCCTTTGATTCTCACAGCAGCTTTTATGATGTTTACAGATGAGGAAATGAGCCCCACAAGTTCAAGGTCAAACAGCTAATAATTTCCAGGAACCAGATACAAAATCACATCTTCCCTAGCATCATATCTGACAGTTTATCCCCTCTGCCCAATAGCCTCTCCACACTGGGGTCTCCAATATTCTCGTAATCTTATTAGTAATCTGATTCTCACTTTTCTGTTGGCAACCTCAAGCATTCACCACTATGTGCAGTATAGGGCAATAAGAGGCCTAATGTGGGTATATAGTCACAAAAAGGAGAAAGTATTGCTAAGTGTTCAGCAATACCCTTCAGAAAGTGCTATGTAGCCTTTCAAGTACCTGATGAAGGAATTGAAAGAAATGGAAAAGCTGCTAAGTTTCTGGGTAAATGAAGTGCTCTCTGCATTGTTTAGACTGGGCAAGGAGCAGGGCATGTGGCCTAGAGGGATGTGAAGGAATCACTTCAAGGAATGTTACTTTCACTGGGAAACACTTCAACCAATGAGTTGAAAGAGTGATTAGTGATGATGGCAGGTTCCCCCTTTGTTTTTTTTTATTATTTTTTTTTTATTTTTTTTAATTTAATTTTTTTTTAAATAAGTTTATTTAACTTTTTACATTCATTTTCACAAGATTTTGGGTTCCAAAATTTTCTCCCCATTTGTCCCCTCCCCCCTCCCCAATACACTAGACATTCTAATTACCCATATCACCAATCTGCCCTCTCTTCTATCATCCCACCCTTCCCTTACCCCATCTTCTCTTTTGTCCTGTAGGGCCAGATAACTTTCTATTCCCCATTACCTGTATTTCTTATGTCCTAGTAGCAAGAACAATACTCAACAGTTGATCCTAAAACTTTAAGTTCCAGGTTCTTCTGACATCCCTGCGCCTTCCAATCCCATCAAACATTGCTTCTTCTCTCTTTTGCATTTTATAGATTGTTTCATGGTTACTGTGTTAGAAAAGTATATATTATCAGAACTAATGTTTTCCTGTAAGAAATTATCTGCAGAAAAGTGAATTTTCAGCAATCGCTAGTGAAAGATTAGTTTTTGGTGACCAGAGAACCCTAACACTCCATTTTCCTTAAGTTCAATGTTTTGACTTTTCCATTTTTTCTAGGAATTTTACCCCATGAAAGTTGAGAATTAATTGTATTGTCCTTCCTCTCCCCTTCACCTTCATGCATATATTCACCATATATTCCATGAGGGCAAAGACTTTCTCATCTAAACTTCATATTGATTCTCTAGTGCCTGGAATGGTGTTTCGCTTATAACAAGTGCTTCAGAAATACAGATCAAAATGAATGAAACTCAAGTGGGTAACTTTAATTTTCTTGTAAGTAGGGGTAGATCAGTTAAATAAGAGCAACTATGTATTTTACAATGAGTGAGTGACACAAACACAGTCTATGGGTGCTGGTGCTGAAGGAGATTGTAAAAGCTACTTCATCCACCCCTTTCATTTTCAAGATGAAGGACTAGAGGGGCCCAGAGGAGTTGACTGTCTTGTCCAAGGTTACAGTTCAAACACAGGTCCTCTGAAGCTTCTGGTTATACCATACCTCCTTCAATCTCTTCACTGAATTCCTGAGCAACCATAGGAGTGGCTAACTAAAACCTTTGCTGATATTTCCAAAGGGTGGGATGGGTGGATTCTACAATCAATTTGTATGAAAAGACTCCTACTTGATTATGAATTTGCAGCATGAGAATATAGGTATCACTCATCCCTTCTTGTGCTGCACATACAAGGAAGGAGAAGATGTTTAAGGAAATTTTGCAGGAAATACTTGGTTGTTGTTAAGCAGACTGAGCTTTGCATCCACTGGATGTTTTCACTCAGGCTTTCTGGGAAGATAGGAATGAGATGAATCTAGAGAATGTATGTCCATCATAGACAAGTATAAATTTCAAATATATACTTAGAAGGGGTCTGGCAGCTGATTAAGTAATTTTTTTTTTCTCTCTCCTTTTAAGCAATTAGGGTTGTGACTTGCCCAGGGTCACACAGCTAGTTAGTGCCTGAGGCTGAATTTGAACTCTGCTCCTCTTGACTTAAGGGCTGCTGCTCCACTCATTGATTAAGTAAGACTCCTACCGGAAGCTTGAGTCTCCTTCCCCTTCTTTGGTGGCCCACCAGCCCTCCATTCCCCTGTTACAGAAGACCGTGAACAATCTACCATCTGAGATAACCCTTTCTTTATCAGATAGCTCTCATCATTAGAAAGTTAGGCCCTATATGCAGTAAGGAGCATGCTGGGTTTAGTGTCCAAATTCTTTACATTTGCTGGGTGCAAAAAACATGGTTCTTCTGCATGTTCATTAGATGATATTGTTGGATTCACCTAACTTTGATAAACCTCAGTTTCTTTATCTGTACAATGGGTGCTATTGTGCTTAATATGATCTCTGGGGCCATTTCTAGCCTTAAACTCATGGTTCTTGTTGTTTGTGTCAATGTTATTCAGTTATCTCTGATTCTTTGGGAGCCCACATGGAATTTTTATGATACAATACTGGAGGAGTTTGTCACTTCCTTCTCTAGTGGATTAGGCAAACAATGTTAAGTAATTTACCCAGGGTCATACAGCTAGTGAGAGTCTGAGGACAGATTTGAACTCAGGTCTTCCTGACTCCAGGCCCAGTGCTCTGTCCAATAGACCTCCTAGCAGCCTCTATAATCCTCTAACATAGGTACAAATATTCGGTAGACACCAACTCCCTCTCGTTTCTAATAAAAGTTATTGCCTTCGCAAATCCACAACATAGTTAACAATGATATAAATAGGATGTTAGAATCTTGAAGTGAAGGGACTTTGGAAGTCATCCACTCCAACTCAGTCATTCATCATCACTATTTCTATAATAGGGCAAGATTTACCACCCATTTTCCTTATGCAACATTGAATGGCAGGTAGAACAGGGATTATTGCCACACTTTGCAAAGGATAAAATTGAGGCATGGTGGCATAAATTTAGAGAACATTCAATCCAAGTCTCTTATTTTACTGATGAGGAAATCAAGGCACTAAAAGCACAATAACTTGCATAGACTCACATGACTAGTACGTATTGGAGGTAGAATTTGAACTCAAGTCTTCCTGATTATAAGTCTTGCCTTTGATCAACAAGAGCAAGCTGGCTCTCTCCTTGGCTGCCTCATCCAGAATGGTGATGTGCCTAAGGAAGGGAGAATGGGATGTGGATAAGCCAGGGAGAAGGGGAAGGGGAAATATGGAGGGATAAAACTGAGGAGGTATGCCAGAATCATATTGGGGAAAGTCTCAGATGCTATGCTAAAGACTAAACTGAACAAAAAAGTTTTGTCAAAATAGCTTTTTACAAATGAACCAATTACACAAATTTGATTGAAAGAAATTCTTTAAAATGTAGAACATTCAATTTGAGTTAGGAAGAGGCAAACATTTGGAAAAGGCAAATAGATCTCTTGCCAAATCTCTTACAAGAATGATTTTTCAGCAAAGGATTATGACTCTTGGGTGTCAGCCTGTGTTTTGGTCTTGTTTATGCATTAGAATTGCCATAAAGGAATCCCAAGTGCTTGGTGCTTTTGCATTGATGAGGCCGTTATGACAGCCAGATTCATGCTACATTTTATGGGCCATGGAATAAGCCAGTGTCCAATATTGAGGGATATTACGTGGTGATAGCCATGCTGTGTAAAATAGTGCCAGGGTAGCTAGTTATGGTGATTAGTTGACCTTGTTGTAAAAAAGAACCATTTCTAAGAGAGAGAAGAGAAATATGAGGAAAAAGATAGACAGAGAGAGAGAGAGAGAGACTGACAGAGACAGAGAGATAGAGACAGAGACAGAGATGGAGAGAGAGAAAGAGAAGAAGATACAGAAATAGACAAACTAAGACTGAGACAGAGGAAGAGGGAAAGGGAAGGAAAGAGAGAGAGAAAGAGAGACAGAAACAGAGGAAGAGAAGTGTTAATTATAATATGGTACAATTAAATCAACATTTATTAAATATCTAGTATTTGCCAGGAATTGTACTAATCATTGGGTATAAAAATAAGAAAAAGAACTATATCCTTGCCTCAAGGAGCTTATAGTCTAATGGGTAGGGAAAGATACAGACCAAAAAAAAAAGAAACTGAAAAATCATATTGTAGAGATGGAGGATGATAGTGGAGTCAAAACTAAACAGAGCAGCTGGTAGGAAATGAAAATCACAATGACCCTTAACTCTCTTTGAAGGCCAGCTATGAGAGGAGTTTGCTGTTCTTCCCTCCAATCCTTCAATTGGAGGAGAAAAGACAATCAATCAACATTTATTAAGAAACTATTATTTGTCAGGCACTGTGTTAAGCACTGGGGATACAAAAGGTTAAGAAAAGACAGTCTCTGGCCTCAAAGAGCTTACAGTTTAATTGGGGAGATAATATGGTGATAACAAATATATACAAAGCAAATTACATCCAGCATAAATATGAAATAATTAATAAAGGGAAAGTACTAGAAAGGGGTTGAGGAAGGCTTCCTTAGAAGGTGGGACTTTATTTGGGACTTACTTAATCAGGGTGGTCACTAATTTGAATGGAGGAGGAAGAGCATTCCAGGCATGAGGAAGGGTCAGAATGAATGACTGGAGTTGAGAGAAAGATATTTTTCTTGTTGGAATGCCAGGAAGCCAGTATCACTGGATTGAACAGTCCCTGTTGGTAAGTAAGGTGTAAGAAGACTGGAAAGGTAAGAGAAGGATAGGTTGTGAAGGGTTTTAAATGCTAAACATTTTGTAATCGTTTCTGGTGACAGTAGGAACCACCACAAGTAGGGTACCAAGGAGGTATGAGCACCAAAGCTTAAATGATCGCTAGGATGATGAATTTCCTGTTGATACATTATTCCTGGAAGGGATGGTGGGGGAAGGTAATGGTGGAGTCAAAATCCAAGTTATCCATTTGTTCCCTCCAACTCCTCTTTGTTTCACTACTTTCTCACGTTGTCTGAGGCACCCATTTTAGAGTGAGTTCTTAGTGCCTTTCATTCAGAAGTTACTAAAGTTAGAAGAATTAAAAGGCGTCATACTACCAGCAACAATATCTATTACAATTCTTAGCGCACAGGTCTATTCATAGTACTTCCCTGATCAACAAACCTCACTGGCTCCCTATTACCTCTGGAATCATATTAGGACCTCTATGACCGGCATCTAGAAACCTTTACCATGGTCATCTTTATCACTCCTTGTTTGTGTTGAAACTTACCCATGTAGCTCAGGGCAAGTACTACTTTATGGATGAGGTGTTTCTAGAAGCCACAGCCCTTGCTGGTTATTACTTGACCGTCTCCTTCAAAATTATGTGCACATATAGAAACACACGCACACAGACACGCACACACACATACAGGTGTCAGGTGTGTCCAGGGAGAATCATTACCTCTGGTGCAATGACTGCCCAGCCCTTTCCACCTTCTGGGTCCACCTG
>JAQQSK010006203.1:0-14546 GCA_028658325.1 Potorous gilbertii
CACAGGTGAGTCTTTCTACTCCACCATCTTGACTCGGCCCCCCCCATTTTATTTTATTTTCAAACAAAGATCAATCTATTCTCTTTTCCACTTCCCTCAACCTCCATGTTGAGAAGAAGGAAAAATAAAACCACTGTTACAAGTAAGAAAAATAAAGCAAAATAAAATTCCTTATTCATAATGTCTAAAAATAAAATCTTAATTTGTGCTCTGAGTTGATGACCTTTGTCAGAAAGTGGGCAACATGTTTTATCATAAGTCCTTCAGAATGATGCAAGGTTATTTTGTTGATCAGAGTTCCCAGGTTTATATCTATATCTAGTCATATCTATCTTTGCCTCTCTACCAAGGGGTGGGTAACGTTCTATTTTTAGTTCTCTGGAATGTTGATTGGTCATTTGCTGATAAGAGTTCAGTACAATAGTATGTTGTCATTTATACAACACAATTGTATAATCTCCCAATTTATTGGCATATCCTCAGATTTCTCATTCTTTGTTACCTTCAAAATAGCTATAGTAAGTATTTTTGTACTTGCTTAGAATTTGTTTTGCTTAGGACTGACTTCCCTCTTTAATCTACCTTCCTTCTAATTTTCCCTTCCCACTTTTTTCCTGTCCTTCCAATTTGACCACTGAGTGAAATATATTTCTGTATCCAACTCTCTCTCCATGTATACTTCTTTCTTTCGACCAGTTCAAATAAGAATTAGGTTAAAATGTTAGCCACTTCCCACTTTCTCTTTGTTTGCATAGATGTCTACTTGTATACCTTAATCATGCGAGAACAGATAGTATAGATGTATCATTTCCTAATATTTGAATGTAAGCAGTTTACTCCTGTTTAGTCCTTTATCATTGTTCATTCATGTTTATATTTTTATATTTTACTTCACACCTGTGTTTATATTTCAGGTTTTCTGTTCAGCATAGGTCTTTTCATCAGGAATGCTTGGAAGTCCTCTATTTCATTAAAGATCCATCCCCTTCCTCCTCAGCAATTCCCTGTAGCAGTTGTGCTATAACCTCTTATCCATTGCTTTCAGGAGTACAGTATTCCAAGTTCTTTGCTCCTTTTTGGTAGTGGCTGCTAAATCCTGTATGATCCTTACTGTGACTCCTGTATGTTCGAATTCTTTCTTTCTGGACGCTTGCAGGACTTTTTGTTTTATCTTGGAAACTCTGAATTTTGGATCAGATGTTCTTAGGAGTTTTCATTTCGAAGTTTATTTCAGAACCTAATTCTGATTCTTTTTTCCACTTTTTAGTTCTAAAAGATTTGGATAATTCTTTTAAGATTTCTAGAAATATGATGAGGAGGCTCTTTTTTTGGTCATGGAATTCAGAGAGTCTTATGATTCTTAAATTTTTTCTTCTGAATTTGTTTTTTTCAGGTCAATTGTTTTTGCTATGAGATAACATATTTTTTTCTAGCTTTTTCATTTTGTTGTAATATTTCTCATTTTCTCATAGAATTATTGGCTTTATCTGGTCCATTCTAAATTTCAGGGAGTTTAGTACTTGGACAGCATTTTGTACTTCTTGTGCCAAGGTGTTAATTTCCTTGTCAATTCTTTCACTTTCATAGCTTTCATTTCTTTTCTAACTTTTCCCCTTTCACTTATAAAAACATTATTTCACTCCTTTCAAAACTCTTGCTTCATGTGTCCCAGGAATTTCAGTTGAGTTTTTGCCCAAGATGTGTGTTTTCTCTGAGACAATGCTTGTATATATTTTGGAGTCATTTTTTTGTGTGTGTGTTTGTATTTTGAGTATCCTTGCTACCATAATAGCTCATTATAAAGGGGTTCTTTTTTTGTTTGTTCATTCTTTCAGTCTAATTCCTGACTTCAGACTTGATGCTATGGCTGGGCTTTCTAGCACTTCTGGAGAGAAGGTCTGAACTGGTATGGTTGTTGTTTTCTTGATGGCATTGAATGTTTCAATTTCAGCATCTCAGATATAGGCTAGGGACCTGCAAGTTTTCCAAGCTCCCAGAGATTTGATCCAGGGCAAAGTCTGCAACCCCCTTAGTCTGAGCTCTGTATGTTCCTGACCTGGGTTTGAGTCTAAGCAAGAATAGACTGCTGGTAGATTGCCTCATTAGTGAATTGGAAAGTTCTATTGGCCCATGGTAGCAAAATTGTAAATTCTCCTTTGGTCATGTCCTGCCCTAACCAGGCCTTTGCAGATTGGGCTAGATGTTGAAGGTGATACCCTATTTTGCATATGAGGTCTGAGCCACACCACTGCTGCTGCTGGTTTCTGATTTTCCTCCTTTTTCCAATGTAACACCCAGCTTCTCCCTACCTGGGAATTTCACTGCTCTGGCCAAGTCCTCTTCTTCCTCCACCCTGGACCTGTGATCTAGTTAGTAGGTAGTCCTGGGTAGTAGACAACAAAACTGTCAGTTGATATCTATCACCAGTGCCCCATCGTGGCTATACTGCTCTAGTATGGGCCTGAGAACACTTCTTGCCTTGGTGAACAGCCCCTCCCTGGATTTTAGAATGTTCCCCTTTCTCCTCCCCCAGTGGAAGACTGCCTGACTTGGGATTGTGATTGAAACAATTTCCAATGTCTGAAGACCCCTCTGGCTGCCTCTCTATCACAAGCTGGGCTTTACAAAGGACTCACTGCATCTTTTTTTTCATTTCCCTATCAGAATTTTACCAGATGCATTTTCTAGAGAAGATTTTGTGGAGAAGAACTCACTGCATTACTTCCTATCATTCAGTCATATTGGCTCCCACTCAAGACCAAGGTACTTCTGAGTATTTTCTGTGTCCATTGGTTTAATTTGGACTTTCAATTTAATCCCAGAACTTTTGACTTCTATCTTTCCTTGTTATATATAAAGAATTTTACTCATTGATTCTAAATGACATTTTTATACTACTGGATAAGGTTTCCACAAGATGAAATACTTATTTAATGATGCCATTCATGGATGTCAAGGGATTATTATGATTTTTGGTATAATTCCTGCTTTCACTTGAAAGCTATACTCAACCTCTTCAGGAATGATGATAATGGATTTAAGGTTAGCAGAACCAGAGAAGGCTTAACTTATCTCCAGGAAAAGAGCTATATTTTCTATGAGATATTCCTGACATTATTGTGTGAATGGCATGTTTTAAATACCTGTGTGAAATATTTATCTGTATGGGACATAAAATATTCTAGCATTTTGACTCCTCTTGGATCTGTTTTACATTTTTGCAAGACTAAGCCATAAGTGTGGAACTAAGCCAAAGGCTTTGTGAAAACTAATAAAGGTAGTGTAAATGTTATGGCACTTTCAGGTGACTTATCACTGAATTGATAATTAGGTGCTTTTTATATATCCTGGATTTTTTTTTTCTAGCATGCCCCTTTTGTTCCTCTGCTTGTGTATATCTTATAATTGCTTATAGATTATTTAAGTGATACAATTTAAGAAGATTTTGTATAAAATGCAGAAATATGTAACTGATCTATTTTGGGAGGGGTCAATGGTGGTATCATCTTTTAATAATAAGAATGTGATGCCTTGGCTAATAAAGATGGGATCAGTCTTTTGTTAGAAAAAAAACTGATAAAATGTACTACTAGTAATTCATGCTCCCACGGTGAAGTGCTTGATCCTATAATTATGGACCTAACCTGATCCAGTTTTGTAGAGAAGCTAGTTTTCACCTTTCTTCACATGAATGCTCTGTCACTCATTTTATTAAAAATACATAAAACTTCTGTTTTTCAGTTGATTCACTCTGTGTTTTGGTTGTGTTGAGCATCTTTCAACTCAGAAATGAACAGTAATTTTTCATATTTCTCCTTCAGGAATTCTTTTTCTCCTGTTTTGTTTGATTGTTTCTCAAGACTCTATAGCATAATTTTTTTTGGATGTGAAATTGTTTATTTTGTTCTCTGTGATATTTTGACATCCTATATCATCATCTTAACATTTTGGCTTTCACTTTCAATTATGCCATATCTTCCTTTCACTGGAACAAGAGAAGCACCCTTCTATCAAGCACCAGACTTCTCCCTTTCCATTCCATTAAGTTTCTAGCCTAATCTCCAACCACAATAGTTTATTTTTCCTACCTCTTCCTTTGCCTTGAAAACATAAAATATATTATTTTTCTCCTTACCATGACCTCAACTCCTCTGTTTTTCCTTAGGCTGTCATCACTGTGCTAGTTACTCTCTCTTTTCCCATCTTTGGTGAACTTATTCTATTCTATATTATCCTCTTGACTTGAGTGTCTTACTCCCTTATTCTGTCACTGATCATGTCCTCCCAAGCCTCACTCTTGCATCACTTCCAACATCCTATGTCTTTGCTCCCACACATATACTGCTGAACATAGCTTTAGGTGTCTAGAAAACGTTGTCAGTATACATACTATGTTATACCATGACATTGGCTTCCTTACTGTTCCTAGAATAAGATATTTCATTTCCAGATTCTAGGCATTTTCAGGGATTGTTTCTCATGCTTGAAATACTTTCTCTCTGTCTCTATCTCTTGACTACCCCAGCCTGCTTGAAATCCAGGCTAAAATCTTATCTTCTACAGGAAGCCTGGATCTCCCTTAATGCCTTCTTCTGTTGATTAACTCTAGTTTATCCTGTTTGCATAGTTATTTATATGTCACTTCCCCCATTAGACTGTGACCTCTTCATCTTTTATCTTTCCTTGTATCACTCATGCTTAACACAGTGTCTGGGACATAGCAGGTATTTCATAAATGCTTATTGACTGTCATTGTTTCTGATATGGATGATAAGATTGATAGGGAATTAATATTATCATTGCTGTTATTCTATTCTATTTTTGAGGGGGTTCAGATAAAAAGATTTTGAGGATCAGGCAACATATTGCTGTTTTTATGGCATATTTGCTATTATACAGATAATTGCATAAAAGGATAAACATATTTTTTTTGGTAGTTGATTAAGAATATTAAGTTGTAAGTTCATCTTCTATCGATTTAATGAAAGCATTTTTGGAACAACTGTAGTAGCAGACCAAAAGACAGGGATAAATGTATTGCATCCTCTTTCCAAATAGTTTTTATTTCTTCTACCAGTTGTCCTTATTCTGAAAGTTTTTCATTCTACGTAGTTTGGGAGTTGGTTAGTTTTTTTATGGTGGGATCTGTTAAAAATATTGTTCTTAAAGTTTTATGAATCAATGTTATGCCTGGTTGGTTGTGAGTAACAGATTTGTCTGTAATGATGCTTTAGCTCCTGTATTGTTTATGTTTATATGTTAAATTTTCAAGTATATTTTGGGATTTGTAATAATCAAAATTTTTATAGTCCTTTAAGATTTGTGAGGTGTATAATGTATATATTATTTCATTTGACCCCCATAGCAACCTTATAAGGTGGTTTCTATTACTCCTACTTTTTAGATGAGGAAACTGGGGTTGAGGTAGGTTAAGTGACTTGCCCAGGGTCATATAGCTGCTAAATGTTTGAGAGATAGGATTTGAACTTAGGTCTTGACTCCAAGTCCAATACTAATTGACACCCCTGTGAGTATTTGTTGCATATTAGTCTATAAAAGATAATGAGTTCCTAATGTATAATTCTAGCCACCTGATTGTGTTTATTTCTGTTAACTAATAGATGCTGAATTTTTATAATTTGTAGTGATGTGATGCATAGTTTCTATTAACAAGTAAGTTCAGACCCCTCAAAAATGACTTTGCTATAATTTCTAGTGTCAATGACCTGATCCTAAATCATTCTAACCCCTTTATGTCCATAAGCAAATCTGCATGACTGAAGTCTTAGTGCAGTACCTATAACATAGTAGGTATTTAATAAAGGCTTACTGATGGACTAAGTCATTTTTCCCCATGAATCGTTGTCAGCACATTTTTGGTTAAGTTTCGGTAGATGTTGTACATAGAAGGCCTTTTGACTCCACCCTTGGTTCGTAGTCATTTCATTAGCTTCCTCCAGAAATATACCACTTTTGTCTACTTTGACAAATCTAATAATGTGATCTATTGCTAACCTTTATTATTGCTTTGTAAAGTGAGATTTATTTTTTCCAAGTTTTTGTCTTTCATTGGGTGCTTTGAGAACATCTATCCATCCTCCCCTTCTTTTTTTTTCTTTTTGACAAAGTATTCACTTTTCTCTAGTTGCCTTTGGTTGGCGAGCCCGGTGTTTTATTAACCTTGGATTTTTATTTGGACATCTAGATCCAGTGTCAACCATTTTACTGTACCTCAGGATATATGTTAAGACTTCTATCATGTGAATATTAAAAATTTTCCTTCTTTATTTTTTAAAAGTTTGTCACTATTATTTTAAAATTAATAAGCCTATTTAATCTCTTTTCTCCTACTCCCCATCCCCACCATTGAGCAAATGTAAAAAATCAATATATAGCAACATAATCCAGTAAAACAAATTCACACATTAGACATATTTGAAAATGTATGCTTCTTTCTGCATTTTAAGTTTCTCAGGTAATGAATGGCATATTTATTTTGGACTAATGATTTATCTTTGCACTCGTTTGAGTACTTAGGTCTTTTAAAGTTGTTTTTCTCTTTACTGTTGTTACCTTTGTGTATAAAGTGTTCTCTTAGTTCAGTCTACTTAGTTCTACTCCAGTTCATATAGGTCTTGCCAGATTCCTCTGACATTGTCTGTCTTATCATTCCTTATGGCACAATAATATTCTATTACATTAATGCACCCCGATTTCTTTAGTCATATTTCTTTAGCATCCCGATAAGAGGACAGTCTTTTAGTTTCTAAGTTTTTGCGACCATGAAAAGAGTTGCTATAAGTAATTTTGTATTATACATCCTTTTCCTCTTTGATTTCTTTGGGCTATCGACCTAATAGTGGTATAGTTAGATCAAAATGTATGCACAATTTGGTGACTTTCTAAGCATGGTTGCAAATAAACTTTCCAGAATGGCCAGACCAATCTGCAGTGCTATCAGCACTGCACAAATGTACTTGTTTTCCTACATCTCCTCCTTTTTCTTCTTTTGTCATCTTTGCTAATCTGATAGGTATGAGGTAGACTCTCAGGACTATTTTAATTAGTATTTTTCTAATTATTAGTGATTTGGAGCAATAGTCTTTTTTTGGAGCATTATTCTTTAAGGTTGTTGATAACTTGGATTTTTTTCTTTGAAAATTGCTTGTTTATATCCTTTTTGGGTTGTTGGTGGTGAGTCTTTCAGTTGTGTTCAACTCTTTGTGATCCCATTTGTTTTTTGGCAAACATGCTGGAGTAGTTTGCCATTTTCTTTTCCAGTTCATTTTATAGATAAAGAAATTGAGGCAAGTGACTTGCCCAGGTCATCTAATAAGTATCTGAGGCCATATTTGAACTCAGTTCTTCCTGACTTGAAGCCCATTGCTCTACCTAGCGGTCCCCTTTCTTTGACTGAATGGCTCTCACTGGAAAATTGGTGTTTGTATTTTAAATTTGAATCAGTTCTATATATTTCTTGGATTGGAGATACATATCCGAGATATATATCTCTTTATCAGAGAACTCTACTACCAAGATTCCCCTCAAATCTCAGTTATTTGTTTCTTGTTTAACTTTTATTATAATAGATATTTTCTGCAAAACCATTTTACTTTAGCATAATCAAAATTGTTTTTTTTTACTTTGTGTGATCTCTTTTAGTCGTGTTTAGTCATGAACTCTTCTTCCATCCATAGATCTAAAATGCAGTTTCTTCTTGCTTCTTTAAATTGTTTATGATGTGACTTTTATATCTAGGCCATGTATACATATGGATCATATCTTGGTATATAGTGTGAGGTATTGGGCTTAACTTAATTTCTGCCACACTAATGTTCAGTTCTCTCAGAAGTTCTAGTCAAATAGTGAGTTCTTTTCCTAGTAAGTGGGGTCTTTGGTTCATTAAACACCATGCTACTGTGTTTGTTTGCTTCTATATGTTTCGTACCTAATCCGTTCCACCGATAACCTTCCCTCTATTTTTAACCAGTACAGAATTATTTAAATTATTTGTTGTACAACCTACAATCTGGTAGTTACAGACTTTCTTCCTTCCCACTGTTTTCATTATTACCCTTAATATTTTTTGACGTTTAATTCTTCCATATGAATTTTGATTTAATTTTTTCTAAGTCTATAAAATATTGTTTGGAGAATTTGATTAGCACAGCACCAGAAAAGTAGAGTAACTTAGGTAGTATTTAATTTTTACAATGTTGGGTGAACCTATCCATGAGCAATTAATGTTTCTCCATTTTCCTATTATGAATTCCTCATTCTTGTTCCCTTTTCTCCCTTCTTCCTATTCCCTATTGTTTTCCTGCTGAGTCAAATGCATTTCTGTTCATTTTACCCTCTTCTGAATTCAGATGAAAGTGAAGTTTAAGTGTCACTTATTCCCTGCATATTTTCTTCTTAGTTTATATAGTTTTGCTTATATACCTTGATTATGTGAGATAAGGTCCCATACTCTTCTTTCCTATTTTCTCTAGTATATACTTTTCCCCTCCTTTCCCTTTTTTCTCCTTATTTAAAGTCATCAAAGCATAACAAAAATCATTCCTAGGAACTCTGTCATAGTTAACTTTATCTGTGACTCCCTATGATATTAGGACTTCAGAGGAATGCTTGTTCATTATCACCCTCTAAGAAGTATAAACCTTTCATCCATAAATAGTCATTTTCAATTCCTCTAAAATATTTACCTTTCTATATTTCTCTTGACTCCTGTGTTTATATTTCAAAGTTTCTATTTAGCTTAAGCTTTTTCATTAAGAATACTTAGAAGTCCTTTATTTCAATAAAAGTCCACCGTTTTCCCTTATAGAATTATATTCAATTTTTTCTTGGTGATTTACTCTTGATTGTGAGCTTATCTCTCTTACCTTTTTGAGTATCATATTAGAACCTCTCTGTATCTTTATGGTGGTATTGTGTGTTCCTGATTGTTGCTTCTTGGTATTTGTACTCTTTTTTGGGGGGGTTGTTTACATTTTTTTGTTGTTTTATAAAATATTTACTTCAAAAATAGTAAATACAAACGTATAAACATTTTCCACAACAGTTTTGGGGCCATATTCTCACCAACACTCCAAGGGCTTCTAGTGAACCATCATCAGGAGGCCACTCCCAAAGGTTGTTCCTTATTCCTCAGGTCAGTGTTGGACTAGCTTCAAAACCTGACCTGGACTCTGACTCCCAGATTTCTGTGTCTTGCTGATATTGACTTTTCCAAATTTATAAGGTAGAAGACTCCATTCCCTTCAACTAGAATGGAAAAGAACAGTCATGGAAGCCAAAGACTGAGTCCAGTTTTAGAAGCCAAAGACTGAGTCCAGTTTTAGATTTACCTGCCCTTGATATAGACAAGGCCCCAAGGCCTCATCTTTAATAGCGTTGTCTTTACCTTGATGTCATAAGTTTTATAATTTGCTGTGGCCAACAAGCCTTTATAAATGTCTTCCTAACCAATCAAAGACCTTCCTCTTCACAACCTTGTTAGCTGATTGAATTTAGATATAAATGTAGCAAACATGCTCCACAATCTCCCCAAGGCCTTACACAGACAGCATGATGGCCCTTCTGGAAGCAGGCTCCCTATTATTTCCACACGAAGAGATTATATCTAAGGTATTTTGTGCATACACCAGACCCCCATTACACATGCACATACATAAACACATCTATCTATCTATCTATCTATCTATCTATCCATCTATGTATCTATCTGTCTGTCTGTCTGTCTACATATATACTTTATCTGGCAGCTAGGTGGCCCAATGGATAGTATGCTGGACCTGGAGTCAGGAAGACAATTGAAATCTGATCTCAGACACTTATTAGCTGTGTTATGTCATTAACCCTGTTTGCCTCAGTTTCCTTATCTCTGAAATGAACTGCGGAAGGAAATGACATACCACCCCAGTATCTTTGCCAAGAAAATCCCAAAAGGGGTCACAAAGAATTGGACACAACTGATGACTAAACAAAAAACTAATGCTTTATATTTGCATTGTATGCATATATCAGAAAACAAATGGAATTTGGGGCTTCTTATCATGCAAGTTTTGTTGTGATATGGAGAGGTGAAAGGCCCATATGAATTGTCATCTGCTTAGATAATTGACGTGTACAACAAGGAATTCACCAGTACCTATCTGTGTGAATCTTGGAGAGTGTGGCTGAAAGCTAAGCCCTTTCTCCATCAAAGGGAGTAAAGCAAGATCAGGTAAGTCTCACTAGGAACAACGACAACAGAGAAAGTGAAAGCCAATTGTGAGAAGCCCCAGGGAATATGTTGCTACTGTAATAGAGAGAGATCAGGCCATCGCAGCATGGAGTGACTGTCTGCTCCCCAACACAGCCCACATTCCAAAACCATGACTGGGAATGCCAAATGAAGAGAGGCTGAGAGATCTGCCCACCTCACAGTACGGTGGTACTTAATCCCCATCCAAGACTGTGGTCCTGCAAGAGAGAGATATGGTAACTGTTGCAGTTTGTCTGCCACAAACCATGATGAAACTCATTTCCTCCCTCCCCCACCTTCCAATCTTCTACTTCGTCTTGCTGATTTTCTCACTGAGGCTGTTTTCCATTCTTTATTTCTTTTAAATGGTCTGTTTACTTTCTGTATTGGCTAAGCTTCTTGAAAAGAAACTGATTCTCTAAGATACCATTCTGTGTGTGAGAGTATATACTTGGGGAATTAAAAGAATCAGTATAGTGAATGACTGTGGTTTCTCTGGGGGTGAGAGAGAGAGAAAGAGAGACAGAGAGATTCTCTTTCCAAATTGGTAAATTATTTCTCTGGATGGGGACTTGACATGAGCCAAAGAAATATTCATGATAAACAATTATATTTTATATTATATATTTATATATAATAAATATATATTTATATATTATATTACAATGTTTTAAAAAGTAGAACAAATAAAAAGTTTCATAAATCTGAACCTCATGAATTCCCCTGGGTATAATTGAATCAAACAGTGGTGTTAGGGAAAAGAGATTTGTTAAGTAAGGAGCAGCAGTTGCTTTTCTCAGAGGTAATTGTCTTGAGTGTGTGAGAATCGCTCTTTACTTTTCCTTCACAAAATTAAAGAAACCCTTCCATGAGGGGAATCTGAAAATGGTGACTGGAGAAAAGTCCCACCTGAAGGGAGGAATAGGGAAAGGATGGAATTGCTTACATGAGAGTTGTGATCAGAAAAAGAGAATGAATGATTTTCCTGCTAAGTCAAGCCTCCAGCTCCTGTTAGAGCAATGTCTTCCAAAGGATTTGGCTAGCAGGTTTGGCTTCTCATTTCTTTATGAAATGAAAAGTAGGGAGGGTATCTCTCAAGATGACTGAGCTTTGGGAAATCAAGTTACATTCCAACATTTCTTCCTGCTGCCTTAGAGATAATCACTCAATCAAGACAATTACTTTATTTTAATTCATGTCCATTGACTAGAAAATGTTGCCAATATAAGGAAAATCAGTCTTGTGAGAAAGAATGAAAGGAATAAAAGCTGTTTAGTTCTTAGAAGTTAAGGTTAAGGGGTAACAATCACTACTTTGAAGTAAATGGCTTTTATGAGGATGAAGCGGCAGTTTTTCTTGAGGTCCATAGAAGACCAACAAATAGAAGAGCTTAAATGAAAACAGGAGAAATTTTCATTGGCCGTAAGCAAGAACTTGGCCTGGGCTCTTGTGATACACGGTTTCATTTTTCAGAGGTATTCAAAAAGACAACAGACAAAACCACTTTTCGTATATGATTCAAGTGTCAGAAACAGGAGGCTAGACTTGGAAGTCTCAGATACAATGACCATACCTTATGCCTCCCTTCACATGTGTCTTTTGCTCTATCACCATTCTTAGATCTCTCAATGGAAGTGTTTCTTTAAACTTCTGAGGAAAAAAAAAAATCACAGGATATTCTGAAGTCTCCAAGACAACTGCTTCTTGTGGTCCTGTCCCAGCCCTAAAATTCTATGATTATATAAAAATCAGGGAGGAATTTCCATCTTATTGTGACAAATTTGACAAGACCTTGAATGACTGTTTCCCAGAAAGCCCTCATTTTGCCTCCTTTATTTTCATATTCTTTGCTCAAAGTTCCACATCTATGGGATTTGGTCTCAACTACCATTTCTTATCTACCAGAGGGAGATGAGAGAGCTTTTGAACTTGGTTTAGGGGAATGGAAGACTAATAATTTTAGGCTCTCACCCTTTGATAAGATAAAAACAGGGTAAAATTCATTCTGTTTCCCATGGTAGTAGTCAGGATGCCCAGCAGTGAAGTCAGCCTGCAAAAACCATGGGCACTAGAATTTGGCTGGGTGATACTGATCTTCTAGGATAAGAATCTAGAAGGTATGATGCTTTTTGTAGTTGTGGGACTTTTTTTGCATGGGAGCATAGGTTGTGTCTTGCCTGTGGCATCCTTAGTTACCATTAACAAAGCAGTTTAGCCCAATAGGAATCACAAAAGGAATGCACACATGTGAGAGGTGGAAAGGAGATGAAGATGGGAATGATAGGGAGAAGAAAGTTGAAGAGGCTGAGGTAGATCATTTCTCAGATTTAGAGTTGGAATGGACTTTAGAGTTCACCTAGTCCAACCCTCTCATTTTGGAAATGGAGAAACAGACTCAGAACTAAAGTAACTTTTTCAGATAGTAAAGGAAAAAGCCAGGATTTGAACACAGTTCTTTTGATTTAAAATCTAACACGCTTTCATTTGTGGCACAAAATTATCACACAGTCCATCAACAAGCTTTGTTAATCATGTTGTAGGTACCAGGTTGTGTTAGGCACTGTAGATATAAGACCAAAGCAGCACAATAAAGGGCTCACATTTTAACTGGAGAGATAACATGCACATATATCCATGCAAAACTGCCACAAGGTAAACTTGGAGGGGAAGGCACTGGCAGCTGGAGTGGGAGTGGAGGAGACACCAGGAAAGACCTCAGGTCAAAAGGTGGTGCTTGAACTAAATATCAACAGAAACCAGAAATTCCAAGAAATGAGGAGGAAAACTATTCTTGGCATGGAGGACAACTAGTACAAATGTTTGTATTATATATACTAGTAATAGCAAGGAAAATATAGCTGTACCATAGACTGTAGAGGGAAGTAATGAGCAATAAGGCTGGAAAGATAGGAGGGGGTCAAGTTGTAAAGAGCATTAGATGTGAAACAGATGAGTTTATATTTATCCAAGGAGTGATAGGGAGCCATTGGAGTTTATTGAGTGAGTGTGTGTGCGTGTGCGTGTGCGTGTGTGTGTGTGTGTGTGTGTGTGTGTGTGTGAGCTGTGATATGGTCATACCTGTGATTTAGAAAATTTCCCTTTGGTGTTGGTATAGAGGATGGATTGGAATGGAAAGTGGTTTGAGATGGGGAAACCATATAAGAAGATATCAATAGTACAAGCAAGAAGTGATAGAGGATTGACTGAAGTAGGATAATGTCTGTGCAAGCGACTAGAAGGGGACAAAGGAAAGAAGTGTGGATATAGAAATGTCTAACACTTTCTAAAGTCTTTTGAGTTAATCAAAGGCCCATTCATTCAACAGATATTTGAAAGCCTTATAGAACCTATAGAAGGTACTATCAGAGCTACAAAAATTTATAAGACAGGAACTCTGCCCTTGAGAATCTTACAAGTATCACCATTGTGGGCCACCTAGTTGAGGGCAAGTATCAGGAACTTTCATTAGTACAGAGCCCTTCCTTGATTAAAAAGAGCCTTCAGGGGGAGGAGCCAAGATGGCGGAGTAGAAAGATTCACATATGCTAGCTCCGAACCCACAGCCCATAAAATACCTGTAAAAAGGGACTCCCAACAAATTCTGGAACAGCGAAAGCCACACAACAATGGAGTGGAGATTTCTGTTCCAGAGAGCCCTGAAAAACCGACACCAAAGGTCCATCACACACCGGATCCAGAGCAGAGCCCAGCCCTGCCTTCCCCACGTGGCACCAAGAGAAGCAGATCCAAGCAGGCTTCAGGGATGGAATCTCTGGTGGTCATGAAGGTCCCTCCACCCACAGGTGCTACAGGTCAGTGAGAGAGACTTCTGGACTGGCCGAGAGGAGAGAGAGGAGTCTCCATAACTCAGACCCCCTAGGGAGGCAGAGGCAGTGGGTGGCCAGAGACTCCCAGAGCAGGCAGGAGTTGGGTCCATTACTGAAGGTCTCTGTGTAAACCCCCTCAGGGAACTGAGCCCTGCGAGGAGGTCCTGCCCCTACCTGAGCACCAGAACTAAAGCTCACTTTGAATAGCAGCCCTACCCCCCACTAAAAGCCCTGAGGCTGGGGAGCAGCATTTGAATCTCAGACCCCAAGCACTAGCTGGGTGGATCTGGAGGTGAGGTGGGTATGGAAAGGAATCTCAGAAGTCAAGTAACTGGCTGGGAAAATACCCAGAAAAGGGAAAAAAAATAACACCATAGAAGGTTACTTTCTTGGGGAACAGATGTTTCCTCCTTTCCTTTCTGATGAGGAAGAGCAATGCTTACCATCAGGTAAAGACATAGAAGCCAAAG
>JAQQSK010006204.1:0-14545 GCA_028658325.1 Potorous gilbertii
ATGCAAGAAGAAAAGCTGAGTTATACATTCTTGATAAGAGATGGTCTTCTTCTCGTACAAGAAATCTAGTAGCATTTTAGGAGTTACAATGAAAGAATAAGAAGCATCCAAGAAAGCCAGGTTGCCCAGGAAGAAATACAGAGGTGCTGTGAGAGCAGGATCTGATCTTATGGTGATAATGATAAGAAGGTTCCCAGGAAGGATGATCATATAGAAGGAGCATATCAGTACAGACATCAAAATTTGTATCTCTTTAGATTGAGTTAGACCCAGAAGTATGAATTCAGTCACTGTGTTGTTCTCCAGCTCCATCTGGAGAATACTGATGGATGAAAAGCTATTGTAGTTAATTCACACCCTTTCTCTCATAGTATAATTTCCTCTAATAATAACTAGGATTTTAATGACATTGACATTCTAGGTATTATATAGGAAGTCTGTTTTACCATCCTGATTCCCAACTGAGGGAAATTCCTCTTTTCTTTATTTCTCAGAAAACAGAACTAGAAGCTATGCATGAAACTGTAGAGAGGAAGTCAACCAGACACCTATGATGTACCAGCTAGTGCCCTAAGTGCAGAAGATATAACGAAAACCAAGAGTTGGTTCTTGTTCCCAAGAAGCTGAGAGTTTAATGGAGGACACGATATGTTAAGAAATACGTACAAACAAAATATGTGTAGAGTAAATTAGAGGAAATGAGCAGAGGGAAGGTCATAGCATTAAAAGGGACCAGAAAAGGTATCTTGCAGAAGAAGACCTCTTAAATGACACTTAAAGAAAACCAGAAAAACTAGGATTAAAAGGGAGAGAGTTCTATGCAAGGAATAACAGCAGGTGAAAATGCTCAAAGTAAAGAGATGGGGAATCTGGCATAGCGAATAGTAAGGAAGTCAGTAGCCCCAGTTTGAAAAGCACATGAGAAGGTACAAGGACAAAGAGATCTGAAGTGGAGGAAAGGGCCATGGTAACAAGAGCTTTAAAAGCCAAACAAAGGATTTTCAACCAAAGGAACAATTTATGATTATTATTATTTAATATTCTGATTTTTCTAGTTATTGTAGCAATGACAATAACTAGCATTTATTTAGCACTTTGAGGTTTGTAAAACGCTTGACAAGTGTTGTCTCATTTTATATCCACAATAACACAGGGAGACAAGTTTTGTTCTTATCTCCATTTTATATACAAAGAAACAGAAGAAGATAATATTTAAGTGACTTGTCTAGGTTCACACAGGTAGTAAGTGTCTGTAGCAGAATTTGGACAGGCATCCTCCTGACCCTAGGTTGAGCGCTATCCATTGCACCTCCAGAATTGGCCAATAGTGGAATAGGTTTTTGTTGTTTTTGTTTTAATTTTTGTTTTGTTTTCTCATAAGCCAGTTTCTTCTTTCACTGGATGTCTTGCAGCAATAGCTGGATACCCACTTTTTAGAAATGTAGTACAGCACTTTTCTTACTGGTTATAAATTAAAATAGGTAACATAAGCCTCCTTCGTACTTTAAGATCCAATGATTGCACCCACCACCACCACCCCTACCATATATGCTGTCAGCATATGCCCTTTTCTATGGTTGTCCTTCTCCATTTGTATTTGTTCATCTTTCTCAGCCTTGGACTTTAGGAAATCCCACACTCTGACATTGGCACCTGCAGAGCAAAAGCTTCCTGATAAATACTAAATTTTATTCAGTTATTAATATCAGTTGTTGTTCAGTGCCTTTTGTCTACTGCTTATGATGCATACCTAGATTCTGATTCCCTTCCAGTCCCAGATTCCTAAATTTGAAGTTTGGATCCTTGACTTCCTGTCTTGGCTTATTTTTTTCCCATATATCTAGTCTCCTTGGATCGTAAAACATCTGCTTGCCTAGATGTTTACTGAGTGAGAGGATATAGTTTCAGTTTCCACTTTTACATTGTATTTGTATCACCTTAGACAGACCACTTAATTTTTGGACATAAGTTTCTGCATATGTAAAATTAAATAGTTAAACTGATGAGTCTGAATGATCTCTTCTATCTTCTTAAGTCCTGTTTTAACAACAGTGTAAAATAACGGGCAGAACACATAGAAGATATAAGCCTAAGATTAATTCCATAATTATCATACCTCTACGAAGGTAATGTGACTTTGATGAAGTCACTTCAGCCCAAAGAGTCTCTGCTTCAAGCTAAATGATCTATAGACTCAATAACATGTAAGATGTGCTGCATTGTCCTTTACCTTCTTCTCAGATATCCTAGCCCATGCTAATTCTCTCTCAGCCTTAATTTCCTTATCTATAAAATGGGGCTGTGTAAAATGCGTATACATCTTATTTCATAGTCATTTTGAGAATCAGATGAGTAGATGAATATATGCAGATTAGTAATGGCAAGTCAGTCAGAGAAACCTGGAAAGATTCGTATGAACTGATGTTGAATGAGGGGAACAGAACCAGAACACTCTATACAGTTACAGTCACATTGTATGATGACTAACTTTGATAGAGTTAGCTCTTCTCAGCAAAGCAAGGTTTTATGATAACTCCAAGGTGCTCATGATGGAAAGTGCTATCCACATCCAGAGAAAAAATTATGAAGTTTGAAGGTAGATCAAAGAAAACTATTTGTTCTCCCTCTCCCTTTTTTATTTTGTTTTGTTTCTTCTTCCTCATGGTTGATTTCATTGGTTATAATTCTTCTTTACAACATGACTAATGTGAATGTGTTTAATAGGAATGTATATGTAGAGTCTATATTAGACTGTATGCCATCCTGTGTTGGGAGGAAAAAGGAGAACGGGGGAGAAAATTTAAGACTCAAAAGCTTGCAGAAGTGAATACTATAAACTGAAAATAAAAAAAAAATTAAAAAATGTAAAGGAAAGTCAAAACATTTGTGTCTTCATTCGCTCTTTTCAATTTTACTCAGGATAAAAGTTACAAACTCTGATGATCTACCCCTGTAGCATTCAGATTTTTCAGTTTCACAAAACAGGGAGAGAGAGAGAGAGAGAGAGAGAGAGACAGAGAGACAGAGAGACAGAGATAGAGATGGAGAGACACAGAGTGAGAGAGAGACAGAGAGACAGACATTAGAATGATAGACAAAGAGACCACTTAGTAAGCATTGACTACCTAACACTAATCTTGGTATTAAAGATATAACACACAAGCAAACAAGCAAGACATAAAGGAGTTCTGGAAGGCAGATTGAGAAAAGAAAGAGGAAGGAGAATACCTTCTTAGGATCATGGTGAGAAGAGGTTCTGTAAGTACCTAGGTTAAAGTGAAAGGTCATCTATCAGAGCCAGAGGACCCTGGAACAGAATCCAAAATTATAGTGGAATGGAGATGGTCAGAGATTACGACCGTGGAGATAGATGTCTCAGTTTAAACCGATGACTATAACCATGCGTACTACTGTAATTCATGGTTAATATTTTATATAGATGATCTAGAAGTGGAAATAGTATTGTGTGCTATGTTTAGATAATAATGTTCCCAAAACAAAAAGAGACCAAGTCATTATGGGAACAATCAGATTTTGGGTATGGCCTTGACACATATACCAAACAGACTTTAACCGAGAGAAGTGCTGCTCATGATGTTCTACTCCGTGACATATTTGTACCTTTAAATGGGCTATGGAACATGAAAAAGAAAGAAGGGATTAGGATCCCAAAGGTCCATGTCAGAAAATGGCAATGGAGTGTAGAGAAAGGAAAGAGAAATTGGAAATATTTCCTAGGAAATCTTCATAAAATATTGGCATTCTAGGACATAATAGTTGTGAAATCTTTAATAATGATAACCAACATTTATGATGCAACATGGCACAGTGAGTCTATGCTGGCTTTGGAGTTAGAAAAACATTTTCAAATTCTGTCTCTAACACATACCAACTATGTGACCAAGTCATTAAAACAAACAAATTTTAAAGACTATAATCTAGAAAGAAATTAATGATCTACATTGGTGGAAGGAGTTTCCACACTGGGAATTCTGATCTAGGTATCATGGACCTAGAACTGAAAGGGATCATATAATCATAGATTTAGCATTGGAAAAGAGCTGCATGTCCTCTATTGTAATAGTCTTACTTTGTAAGTCCTAAAAATGAGGTCTACAGGGGCCAAGTTACTTTGCCATAATTTCATAGGCATGTAGTATCAGAAGTGAGGTTTGAAACGACATTCTTTGACTACAAAATTGACATTTACACACTCCATTACATTACCTCTAGAATTATTATAGCCTATTTGTTTTCCTGATGAGGGAATTGAGATTTAAAGAGTTAGATTGAACTATCCAAGGTCATGAAGAATAAAGAAGACTGGAAGGAAAAGAAAGAAAGAAGGAAGGAAGGAAGGAAGGAAGGAAGGAAAGGAAGAAAAGACTGAAGGAAAGAAAGAAGGAAAAACAAAGAAAAGGTAAATATCACATTATATTATTGAACTACAGAATGTCAGACACAGAGCATGTCTGACCAACTCTACTATTTTGCTGATAAGGAAACTAAAGTTAAATATGTCTCTGAAGAGGGTGGAAACAAGTGTTATGAGGATAAAAATTATAATTTCTGCCACCCTACCGCTTGTCGCCCCTATTTTTCTGTCAACTATTTTAATTTCCATTCACTCTACTTTCTTTTTGATTCTTTTGTTTACTTCTATTCCCATGTCTTTACCTTATTCTGTGACTGTGGGTCTCAAAGAGTAGTTAAGAGAGTTTTCCGTCCCTCCAGAAAGAAACGATAGGCACATTACACAGTTGTTACAGACGTAGACAAATATGTAGTTATCTACTAGAACTAGTCCTTGCAAGACGGTCCCAAGGGTGATGAGACAAGCTAAAACTCCCTTATCCCCAAGTCTGTTTCCCATGTGGAGGTTACCTTTCTGCCCTGGCTCACTTGGGGAGGGAGGAGGTTTTCACTGGTCACAGGAGAAGAACACCTGAAAATTTGCTGCTCCTGCTAGCTCTGGTGCCAGTTTTTCTAACAGTAATTTCTGTTGTATTGAGGGGTTTAACCTACAGGCTGTGGATTTAGTATTTTATTATTTTGATAATTTTACTTCAGTATCGTATTCTTTTGTAATTCTATTTATTTGCTCCGTTTCATTTCTTTGTATGAGGGTAGGCAGTTGAGGGTGTGACTTGACCAGGGTTTCCTATTTAGTATGTTTCTAAAGCAAGATATGAATTCAGGCCCTCTTGATTATATATTTATTTTTATTTGGTGAATTTTAAAATTTTCAAACAACCAAAGTGGCACGACATAAAAAAGATGAAGACCCTTTTATGTAATAGAAGAAGAAGTAGGGTTGGATCCAAAATATTTAGGTCTAAAAGTCTTAAATCAAATACTTCTTCACCATGTCATCATGGGCAGGGCCCAATTCTCTAAGCCTCAGAGTCTTCAGTTTTTCCAGTGTCGCATCTCTGATTGTGAAGTAAAATTTTGTAAAAAAGAGTTCTGAGCACCAAGAGAAAATGATAGGGAAACAATTGATAGAAATAGGCGCATCTGGAGAAGACTCATGAAATCACACCTCAATTACCTCTTTAACCTATATATCAACATATCAGACTTTCTCTACAGTAACTCTGTACAATAACTCCATCCCAAGGCATCCTAAATGGGAAGTCATCACCCTTCCTATTTCAATCATTTCTGTTACTTACTATTCCTTTCTCTCAAGTGTGTTTCCAGTAAATGTAAAAGATGACCAGAAATAGTCAACCCTCCATTGTCTCCTGCTGCCCTCTTATAAATTCATTGCCTGTCAGTTTGCTTTCCAATATTTTTTCTCCCTCAGGGTCTCCCTCAAGATTTCTAATCCCTTATGCTTTCTTTTTACATGACGTGATAGAAAATGTGCTGTGGTCATCTGGGAATAATGCAACCCTGAAGAACACTTGCATTGGGACTTATCAGAATGATAATTGTAACCCCCTTAGACAATATCTAAGCTAGATCTTTGAAAGGAAAACACATTTATTGAAACTTCTGGTGGTATCCTGCCAGTTCAAACCTTTCCAAGTTTAATATTCCATCAATGACTGCTATAAAGATATGGCAATCATACTTTTCAACTTATAGAAGATAGTTAAGTCCCTGAGTTCTTTGAAGATAAGAAGATCACTGAAAATGAAGATGAAAAGCTTAAGAAAATGAAATACTGTATTAAGTGCTTTAATATCATTCAATGTCATATAATATGAGCTATCATCATTATTCTTAGAAGGCAGTCCTTTATTGTCAGAAACAAAACAAGGTGACAGTGAATGTATGAGTTAAATATATAGCCCTTTGGGTGGAGTAGTAGTGACATCACGAGCACTCCCCTATAGGAACAAAGACAAAAAATATCTGGTTGGATGAAAAGACCTGTTAAATTAGAGTTCCTTTCTGGATTCAGATGGCCACAATCCTAAGCCTGCATAGGAAGAATCCATAACAAGAAAATATCAGTTTACTTCTTTTCAGGTATGTATGTCTTCTCTAAGAAGCTAAGAGGAAACAATACTGGGCCTAGAGTCAGGAAAGAAGACTAGCTGTGTGACTGTGGGCAACTCACTTAACCTCTGCATACTTTAATCCAGACAAGGAAATGGGAAACCACTCCAGTGGTTTTGGATTAAGGAAACACTGTGAAGAGCTAGTTGTACACGACTGAATGAATGAACAACAATTGTTTTCTCTCTTCTTGTGAAGTTTTCCTATGAAACTTAAATGGAATTTTTGTAGTTACTATGATTATTTTTTTTCTAATTCAGTGACAGAGACCATACCATGCACTGGATACAAAAATGACTTTCCTTCTAAAGCAAATGCTTCTAAAGTATAAACTACAGCTAATGCCAAGATTAGTCAACAGATCTTAGTCTAATATTACATCTAGGAGAAAAAATAACTGGAAATAGTTAGCATTATTAGCAACAGGAGCAGGCTGAAAATGAACATGAGGACTCTGAATTGACAGTGTTGGCATCACCTCTCTGTATCTATTTGTATTTTTCAAAACTTGTCTCTAACCACTAAAACACACATGTAATTCCTCCTCTACTCGTTTTAGTCCCTGCATTTGTGTTTTTTCCTCCTGAACCATAGCTCATCATAATATTGTGTTTAGTTCTTGTCTGAAAGACTGAAAGAGTGGGCATAATGTTGGAGCTGAAGTCAAAAAGTTATTATTCAGTCATGTGTGATTCTTTGTGATCTCATTCGGGGTTCTCTTTTCTTTTCTTTTTTTCTTTTTTTTTAGGCATTCAGAGGTTACATAACTTGCTTAGGGTTGTATAGCTGGTAAGTGACTGAAGTCAGCTTTGAACTCAGGTCCTCATGTCCAGTACTCTATTCACTGTTCCACCTAGAGGCTCTCATCTGGAATGCTCTTGGAAAAGATATTGAATGGTTTGTCATTTCCTTCTCCAGGTCATTTTACAGATAAGGAAACAGAAGCAAACAGGGTTAAGCGACTTGCCTAGAGTCATACAGCAAAGAACTGTCTGAGGCCAGCTTTGAACTAAAGAAAATGAATCTTTCAAACTTCAGGCTTGGCACTCTCTTCACTCCACCACTTAGCTGTCCAAGGGTAAATGACAGCTATTATTATTTCTGAATTAAATATTTTCTGAGAATACATCTGGAATTAAAATTCAAGATGCACATTACAGTGTCTATCATCCATAAGCACATCTTTCAAAAACAGAAATGTTTTCACACCATTTTCTCCCTGAAATTGAAATATAATGGAGAAAACCAATTGTTTCATTTTCAGGTGAGAAGTAAATTGAGAGTTGGGCATCACAGTTTCAAATTATGTCATTCAGTTCCTGTAAGAAAAGTTTCCTTGGAATTGCATCATTCCTGGAATTGAAAATTAGCAGATCTTTATAGTAGACAAATCCCACATCAAAGATGAGGCACTATTAATCATCATTCCTACCTAACTCATGGATCCCTGAGGTAACACAGGGCATACAGTCAGAGAAATGCAGTCCCAACGATCCTGAGAATTTCTATTTCACTGTATTCATGCCAAAGTAGTAGGGATTAATTGTGAGACAAAATATCTTCCTATATGCTCATCTCCTCCAATGGAGAAAATATGAGCTATGAGTATATACATATATATGTACATACATAGGTGCATGCATGTGCACCTATGTATGTGTATGCCTATAAGTGTGTGAACACATACGCATATATACATACATATATGTCCATACCCTCTATATGGTCTATGTATGTGTGCATATACACATAATATAAAATATATGCAAGGAGTATTTGCTATTCAGAGTCCAATCAGTATACTTTATTTTACAAAGTATAGGTCTTATCTATGCACATGAGCTAGTCCAACGATTTTGAGCAAGTGATTGGTTGGAAACTGGTTGTCCCACTGAAATGAGCAGTCAGCTTTTGTGGAGACACTTCCAAAGACTCAAGATTTCTAACCTATATTACTAATTCTGAGCCTTGCCTAGCATAACCATCTTGGGACCAAGGAGACAGAAGTAGGAGTGATTCACTGCGACATGGAAATCCATACTTTAAGGTCTTTTGCATATACACTGAAAACGTAGCTTTATGGAAGATATCCTAATGACTTCAATGACAACACTCAAATTTGTTTAACTTGGAAACAAGGAGGAAGTGGAAAATATGAAATATATTTCCATCATTTTTACATTATAAGTCAGGGGAAAAAAATAATGTTCTCTAATGCAAATTTTCTTCAAGAATGCTGGAGGTCCACAAAATAGGAATCTACTCTCCAGCTCCTTTCATTCGCCCATTTTAACCTTCATGCCAGTCGTACTAGTTGTGGCAATTAGTTAGGCAAGGAGATGGTTAAGGAAGGGAGGACGATAAGGAAGGTGATCAATCTCATTATCATATAAGTATGATGACAGTTTCAGGGCAGGTAGGTGGTATGTAGGTCTAGTGCCAGGCCTAGAGTCAGGAATATTTAGGTTCAAATCTGGTCTCAGATATTTACTAGCTGTGTGAACCTGAGCAAGTCAGTTATCTGTAAAATGCAATGAAGAAGGAAATGGCAAACCACTGTAGTATCTTTGCTAAGCAAACCCCAAATAGGGTTATGAAGAATCAGACATGACTGAAAAACAACAGAACTTCCTGTGCTGTGTCCAATACAATAGAATGTGGGCACCATATCTAAAAGAAGTACTCGTTTCTTCTAAGTGATTTTATTTTGAGTTGGCACAGAATTGGTGTACCTTTAGTTTCCATCCTATTCTGGAAAGAATGAAACTTGTGAAGGAGAACTCCAACAATCACTTTCATTCTTTTCACATAGCACTGGTATTTTGTGAATGTCTGATCCTGTGACAGATTTTGGAAACCACATGCCTGGCCACTGTGAGTGGTAAGACCATATCTATCTCTATGTCTCTGCTCTAGTTTGAGAAACTGAAGGAAACAATACAAACGTAAATTCCTAGATAAAAGAAGCTGGTTCAAAGGCAAAAGAGATAGTATCACAAAAAGGGCTGTCTACTTTGGAAGGATGATTATCATGGGGACTCAGTGGGAGGATGTTCATTACAGCTCACTTCTCTTTACATAAAATGTATTTGTTGGTCACTTTCTTCATGGCAGTTTTTACTTCTTTGTTGCATAATGTGTAGATGATGGGATTCAGTAAGGGGAAGATTATGGTGTGAAACACAGACCCTATAGTCTCTAAGGAGAAAGCATCAAAAAGACTTGCATAAATATAGATGGATGGGCTAAATATTAAGACCACAATGCTTATGTGGGAATAGCAAGTAGACACAGCTTGAATGGTACTTTCACCTGAACCTGAGTGTTTCTTGAGCATGGCCAGGAGGAAGGCATAGGACAAGAGTAATGCAGTGGAGGGTGGAGCCAAGATGGCGGACTAGAAAGACACATATTCAAGGTCTCCCCACACAGCCCAGAAAGAGGGACTCTCGAAAAATTCTGGAGTAGAAGTGGAGAACAACACAGTAGAGGAGATTTTCAGCCCAGGGTGAGCTGAAAGGCCCATGGGAAACGGCAGTTGCACTGGACACAGAGTGGAGCACAGAGCCCAGCACATCCTTGGTTGTGGCACACAGCCCCGCAACAGCCCCTGGTGGTTGAATCTCCAGTTGCAGAAGCGGGTCCTTAGATCCCTTAACACAGAAGTGCCAAAGGTCAGTGGTGGGGTTTTTCAACTCTCTAGGAAGGAGAAGGGCCTTCCCAAAAACTCCGGCCTCAGGCGGCAGCTACAGAGTCCACATCAGGAAGGAGGCAGCAGTTTTCACGGCAGTTTGAGACAATTGTTGGGTCATATAAACCCCTGGGGGCACAGAGAGGCTGAGCCATGCCTCTGCCCTTTGTAGAGGCCCTAAGGGAGACTGGTGGCCCTGCCCCCAACAGCTTCACTGAATCCCAACCCCCTAATGCTGGCTTGGTGGAACTGGAGGTCAAGTGGCTGTGGAGAGGAAATTCTCCGAAGATTTTGGGCACATAAATCCCTCTCTGTGCCCAGACCAGCACACGCTAGATTGTGCCACCTTGGAGGAACTGACATTTTACAGATTCCAAGACTATACCCTATTCTTGACAAAGGTCCCAAAAGTCAAGTAACTGGCTTAAAAATGCTCAAGAAAGAGGGAAAAAAATAAGACCATAGAAAGTTACTTTCTTGGTGACCAGATATCTCCTCCTATCCTTTTGGATGAGGAAGAACAATGCTTACCATCAGGGAAAGAAAAAAACATCAAGGATTCTGTACCCCAACAATCCAAAATAAATATTCAATGGTCTCAGGACATGGAAGAGATCTAACAGATTTTTGAAAATCAAGTAAGAGAGGTGGAGGAAAAACTGGGAAGAGAAATGAGAGAGATTCAAGAAAAGCACGAAAAGTGGGTCAACAAATTGCTAAAGGCAACCCAAAAAATGCTGAAGAGAATAATACCTTTAAAAATAAGCTAACTCAATCAGCAAAAGAGGTTCAAAAAGTCAATGAGGAGAAGAATGCTTTAAAAAGCAGAATTAGCCAAATGGGAAATGAAGCTCTCTGAAGAAAATAGTTCTTTAAAAATTAGAGTGGAACAAGTGGAGACTAGTGATTTTATGAGAAACCAAGAAATTACAAAACAAAACCAAAAGAATGAAAAAAGGGAAGATAATGTGAAATGTCTCATTGGAAAAACAACTGACCTTGAAAATGATCCAGGAGAGACAATTTAAAAATTATAGGAATACCTGGAAGCCATGATCAAAAAATGAGCCTAGACATCATCTTTCATGACATTATTGATGAAAACTGCCCTGATATTCCAGACCCAGGGGGTAAAATAAATATTGAAAGAATCCACCTATCACCTCATGAAAAAGATCCAAAGAAGAGAAACTCTTGGGAACATTGTTGTCAAATTCCAGAGTTCCGTGGTCAAGGAGAAAATATTTCAAGCATCTAGAAAGAAACAATTCAAGTGTTGTGGAAATACAATTAAGATAACACAAGATTTAACAGCTTCTACATTAAGGGATTGAAGGGCGTGCAAAACGATATTCCAAAAGTCAAAGGAACTAGAACTAAAATCAAGAATCACCTACCCAGAAAAACTGAATATAATACTTCAGGGAGAAAATGGTCTTTCAATGAAATAGAGGAATTTCAAGCATTCTTGATGAAAAGACCAGAGCTGGAGAGTAAATTTGACTTTCAAACACAAGAATGAAGAGAAGAATCAAAAGGTAAACAGCAAAGAGAAGTCATAAGGGACTTACTTAATTTGAACTGTTTAATATTTGTAAGTCTTGAAACTTTTTTCATTATCTGGGTAGTTCATGAGATCACACATACACACTCAGAGAGAGAGAGAGAGAGAGAGCACAGAGTGAATTGAATAGGATTGGATCATATCTTTAAAAAAAGAAATTAAGCGGTGAAAGAGAAATTTATTGGGAAGAGAAAGGGAGAAATGGAATGGGGCAAATTATCTCTCCTAAAAGAGTCAAGAAAAAGACTTTTCAGTGGAGGGAAAAAGAGGGGGGGTGAGAGAAAAACATGACGTGTATTCTTCATATAAATGAAGGAATAAAATGCACACTCATTTTGATATGAAAACCTCTTACAATACAGGAAAGTGGGGAAGAAGGGGATAAGCAGGGCTGGACGATAATGGAAGGGAGGGCAGTGAGAGGTGGGAGCAATTTGAAGTCAACACTCTTGGGGAAGGACAGGATCAAAAGAGAGAATAGAAGCAATGAGGAGCAGGATAGGATGGAGAGAAATATAGTTAGTCTTACACAACAAGACTATTATGGAAGTCATTTGCAATACTACACATATATGGCCTATGTTGAATTCCTTGCTTCCCCAAAATGAATGGGTGGGGAGGGAGGAAGGAAGAGAACCTGGAAGTCAAAGTTTTAGGAACAGCTGTTAAGTACTGTTCTTGCAGCTGGACAATAAGAAATACAGGTAATGGGGTATAGAAAGTTATCTTGCCCTACAGGACAAAAGAGAAGATGGGCATTAGGGAAGGGAGGGATGTTAGAAGACACTGCGGATTGGTGATAGGGGAAATTAGAGTGCTTGGCGTTTTTGAGTGGGGGAGGGGAGAAACGAGGAGAAAATTTGGAACCCAAAATTATTTAAAATGAATGTTAAAAGTCAAATAAATAAATAAATAAATGGATAAATGAGTGAATGAATGGATAGATGGATGGATGAAGGAATGAATAAATAAACAAACAAACAAGGTTGTAATTATATACCAAATTTGTAGTAGAGTAAGTATAGCTTCATGAATTTCTCATTCATTTAGTAGCATATGAATAAAAGTCAATTTGGCAGGTAGTGAGAGCAATTCAAAGCTGGAGTATGACTTGAGATAATAGGCCAAGTAGGGCAAGGAATTTAAGTGTAGAGAATGGTGTTGAATTGAACCAATTCGTCACATGAATCAAGATAAGATAGGAAGGAAAGTACAACCAGTACAGCAGTGATTGCCTGGGAAAGAACTGATAAGTGGAAAGATTGGAGGTCAAAGTCAGGACAAATAATAAGGTTGGAGGTTGCTCTTACTATGTCTTCTCGCAGATTTTGTTTGTGATATATAGGCATGCTGGGAACTCATGTGGATTTGCTTTATGTCCTGCTCCTTTGCTAAAATTATTACTTGTTTTCAGTAACTTTTTAGGTGAGTCTTTGATATTTTCCAAGTGTATCATCATATCTGAAAAGTAAGTATATTTATTACATCATTCCCTATTCTCATTCTTTTTCTTCTCTTATTACGATTGCTAAGATTTCCAATACAATATTGAATAATAATGGTGACAACAGGAATCCTTGTTTGACACCTGATATTAGCTGGAAGGCTTCTAGCTTGGAAGGAGCTGTTCACTCAAGAAGAAGAACAAGAAGAAATGCCCTCTTCCGTTGATAGTGAGTTTCTTTTTAGTTCTCTCGCCTTAGGACTGATAATATTTTGGTCCAACATAGTTTGCCACACATGGCTTTTGTCACTCTTACCTACCGCCTATCTTTTCCTTTACAAAAAAATTAAAATGTTATAATTCATTTGGTCACTACAATCTATTTGCTTTACAAGTGTTATTTCATTTGATCCTCACAAAATCCCTGTGTGGAAGATGCTATTATTATAGCTATTTTAGAGTTGAAGAAATTACATGTAAAGCACTTTTTTGCTAATCTCTAACTCTACCTCACTTTCTTCATCAGCAAAATGGCAAAAGCAGGAAGGTCAGTAGCAGGTGGTAGCCTTACTAATTAGACTATGGAGGATAAAAGCCTGACAAAGAAGTTTTCCTCTCAACACACTACTGTCAATTTAATAGATTATACAAGTAACAAGGTGGGGGCATCTAGCCAATTTGGTTAATGACTTTGAGAGCTGAAGTGGTCATCTGAGATATAGGTGAGATCAAGAACAAAAGAGACTTATCATTGCTCCAAGAAGCTCCCAGGACCTTGGGCAGAGAGTGTTAAGAGAAAATATGGTGTTGGGAAATGATTTCTCAAATATATGAATTCTTTTTTTTTCAAATCTAATTAGTTTATTTGTTTTCAATTTTCAACAATCACTTCCATAAATCTTAAATTTTCTCCCCCTCCTTCTCTCCTCCCTCCCTGAGATGGATTCTATATATACATTCTTATCAAACACATTTTTACATTAGTCGTGTTGCATAGAAAAAATTAAAATGGACATCGCACAGCGCAGCGCGGTCAGCACAGCAGAGCAGAAGGGACCCGAGAAACCTGAGCTGCGGGCAGAACCTGAGGAGCGGCACCGAGGGTGGGAGACGGGCCGAACCTACTCAGTGAGAGCCTCGGAGAGCCAGATATCATCGCAGCAGCTCCTGAGACCTTCAGCCCGAAGACCAAACTTCGGTAAGTCACCTACTTGAACTTCCTGGAGCCAGGATGGCGGAGTGATCAGTAAATGCTCTCTCCTCCCCCCTTGATGACCGTGAAAGAACCATAAAATATTTCCTCAGAAAAATCCCAGATCAGCAGAAACAGTAGAAG
>JAQQSK010006205.1:0-14545 GCA_028658325.1 Potorous gilbertii
GCTGGTGTGCCACCTCTGTTGTGCCACCGCTGGTGTGCCACCGGGGCGGGCCTGGCAAGCCGGCACAGAAACAGCTTCTGGGACTCTCAGTCCACAGACCGTAAGGGAGAAGGGAGGGGTCTGCAGGAGACCCTCTTACGTCACTGGCGTCTTTCTCTGTTTATTACTTTGTGCTACCCTAATGATAGCATCTCCTAACCCAGCATTTTTCCCTGTCTCCTACCAGGGGATGACTGCTGGGTGTGCTACAGTTCCTGAATCTAGGGAGAGAGATGAGTGAGGCAGGGGATGGCTGTTTGTCCTTCACTCTCCAAGATAAGGAAGGTAATGCCAGGACTTGCAAGTGAGTTGGATTTAAGTGAGGCAGGGCTGTGCAAAGTCACCAGCTTCACTTTCTCCTCCAGAGCCATCTGGGTCCAGTGGCCAGAGGTAGATCAGGATGACTTGAGAAGGTCCTGAATGCAGTGGGAAACCTTGGTCTTTTTAAGTTAAGGTATTTAACAGGCCTAAATTTGACTGAGGCAACACCCATTCAGTGATCAAGGCTAGGTAAGAAATGAGACAAAGAATGACCTCTTTTACCTAATTAAAAAAAAAAAGTCAGTCTAGGAGGGAAAGACCCTCAGGGTTTCTGACTGAAACAGAAATAATTTCTATTTACATTTACTCTGAGCCAGTCAAGGTCCAAACAATGACCACTAAGTGTGACTTGCCTTTTGTTGGTCAATCAATGAGAGCCAGTCAGGTGGACATCAAAGGAAGAGAAACAGCCCTGAAAAGGGCTCAGCAAGTCCTCACGTTGAAGACACTAGTCCTCCTTGAACATGCCATGTAACAAATGTACAGTCAAGCAAACCAAATTCCTACACTTACTGGGTCTGAAAATGTAAGTCCTATACTCTGCATCTTGTCTCTGTCAAGACTGTGGAATCATGTTGAATGAATCTGATAAGACATTAGCCTAAAAGGGCCAGGGTCTCTCATTGCATCTCGGGTCATCTCCAATCCTGATGAGTATCTGGTCATTGGATCCAGATGGCTCTGAAGGAGAAGGTGAGGCTGGTGACCTTGCACAGCCTTCTCTCATTCAGAGCAAAGTCAACTGCAAGTCATGTCATCCTCTTGATGACATGTTCTCTTGGAGAACAGACAAACCCAACTGTGGAACCATGCTGGTCATTGCCCTCGTATAGTTCTCAATGCTTTCAAAGTTATTTTTTTCGTGATACTATTGTATAAATTATTTTATTCTTCTCTCTTCACCCAATATATAGATCTTCCAAGTTTCCCAGAAATCATCCATTTTGTCGTTTCTTAGAGTGCAATAATATTCTGTCACATTCATAGGCCATAATTTGTTTAGCCTTTCCCCAACAGATGAGTATCCTCTCATTTCCAGTTCCTGGCTATTAAAAAACACAGTTGCTATAAATATTCCGTACCTAGGAGTCCTTTTTTCTTTATTTGATCTCTGTGAGGCAGAGATCATAAGTGGCATTATTAAAGAATATATATAATTTTGTGACTTTGGGGACATAGTTTCAAATTGTTTTCCGTAATGTCTGGGCCAATTCAATTTAGAGGTTCACCAAAGGTGCATTACTGGGCCCATTTTGCCAAAACCCATCACCAAGTGTTGTTAAGTCGCATCAGACTCTCTGTGACCCCATTTGGGATTTTCATGGCAAAGATATTAGATTGATCTGTCCTTTCCTTCTTCAGTTCATTTTACTGATGAGAAAACTGAAATAAGCAGGATTAAGTGATTTGTCCAGAGTCACCCAGCTGGTGAGTGTCTGAGGCTACATTTGAACCTAGGTGTTCCTGACACCTCGTACAGGCAGCTGTACCAACTAGTTGCCCCTCACCAAATCTTATTTCTTTTTTTATCATCTTTGCCAATCTGATAAGTATGAGGTAGGGCCTCAGAATTGTTTTAATATGCCTTTCCCTAAGTAAGGATTTGGAGCATTTTTTTCATTTGGTTAAATCTAGCTTGGATTTCTTCCTTTCATACTATCAGTCTACCATTTATCTGTTGGGAAAATGAGCTCCATAAGTGCTTGCAAATGAATTTCACTTTTTGGCTTATTATGCTAGTAACAACATTTGCATCACTTTGGACTTCCTTTGGTTTAGATTTGAACCTCACTGGAATTTGCTCCTTTTATTTCCTTTCAAAGATTGATCCTTTATTCTTACCTTACTTTCTAGATGGATGACAGTGATGAACCAAATTAAAAAGCATCAATAATTTTTTTTAAGGAAAGATATAAAAAACAAAGATATTCAGGCCAAGCTGCCCATCAGCCAGCCTCTGAATGTGAGGAGTTTCTCATATAATTGTCAATATTGTACAATTCTTTAAAACAATAAAAAGATAGATAGATAGTTCAGTTCTAGCCATTATTCTGTTAACCCCAGGTTGCTGCAGTCAGCTCTGGGGAATTTCTTCAGTGCTATGTGTAACTGAGAAACAGTCGATGATATGCTTCCTGTCTCTCATCAGAGAGAAGATGGGCTGTAGGTAAAGAATGAGGCATACGTAATGTGAAAAAACTCAACATTCAGCTCATTTGGCACAAGTCTGTCAAAAACAAATTTATTCATTATCTGCTCAAGCATGGTTGGTTGGAGAGCCACATGGGCTTATGGAAAATGTCTCTAATTCAAGTCATTCCTGTTTAAAATTTATAGTGTTTAGAAACAAAGACAAGATTCTACAGAAAGATAAAAACAGAGGTACCATGTCTAGGTTAGGGATTTGGATTTTATTAAAAGAGAACTACAAAAAATTAAACTATCAGCAAACCCTGGAAAACTATCTTTTTAAAACCATTTAATTTGGCTAAGGGAAGAGAAAGAGGTTGTTCTTAATTGCATCAATCAAGAGTTCCCTTAATTTGGTCTCCACCCTAATTTAAATTCAGAGAATTTAAGATTCTTTGGATTAACTTCAAGAAAATTGTGATTGAGTTTCCCATTATAAAACTGATTAGATTTTTTTATAGTGATGAAACATAAGGATTTCAGGGTAGAATCTTGCTTCTTTGGAAGTTGAAGTATTAATAATTACAAGATTAATATTAAAAATTATGTGATTTTTTTTTTCCTTTCAGGGAGTCCAAAGGAACTTAGACTGAAATAACATTTTTTTTAACCTTTTCCTTAAGGAAAAGGGAGACCTTAATGTATTTCTATAATTGTCAGATATGACCAATATGTTGATTATGTTTTACTAAAGGCATCAATAAAATATTAAAAGGAAAAGAAACCGTGTACGGGGATAATTTAAGAGCATCTACCTTCCTTGCGTACAGATATAGTGGGAATGCTGTCAAGTACTAGAGTTTTACCACACCATGGAACTCTACCTGCAGCTTCTAGAACATAAAGTACTGTTTAACAACATGAAATAGTAACTGTTTCTTTGCTAATTTAAAAAACCTCATGGACTTTGCCCCTTCATACACACACACACACACACACACACACACACACACACACACACACACACACTTTTTTTTTTTTTGAGGGATAAAGTTGTACGTGCCGTTCCCAAGGTATAGGTAAGGTTTGGTCAGATTCAAGAGACAGTCTATTTGCAGGTTGGCCAAGATTTTCCTCCCCACAAAGTTTTCCTGAAATAAATTGGGTTGGCTTCTTTTACACATCATAACTCTGGGGTATGCATGTACACATTCATAATATTATAAATAACCAGTTTTCACTCCTAGGTTTGGAGTATTTTGGAAGAAAGGGGAACAATCTTGAATCAAAAAACAAAAATTAAACTGTTCAAGTCAATAAACATTGATTTGTTTATTATTAGAAAATAATCACCCATGACTGGATGTTCTCTCTTTGACAAATTTAGCTTCTTTAATTAAATAAACTAATTTCAGATCTTATTAGCTTGGTAGATTAGAAATCAAAGCTAATATTTTTAAATTCCCTATCAAAATTGAAACCACTCTGGATTTAAGAGAATTTAGTCCTATGTTGAGGGTCATATAACACAAAACTAATTTTCACTATCAAAATGTTAACAGTGAAAAAAATACACAGCCTCAACAATAGTTAAGGAAACAGGGGCAGTTAGGTGGCAAAATGGACAGAGTGCCAGGCCTGACATAAGGAAGACTCATCTTCCTGAGTTCAAATCTGGCCGTAGATACTAGCATTGTGACCATAGGTAAGTCATTTATCCCTGCAGAAGGAAATGGCAAACCACTCCATTGTCTTTGCCAAGAAAAACCCAAGTGGGATCACAGTCAGAAATGACTGAAACAACTGAACATTAAAAAAAAACAAGTTAAAGAAATCCAAATTAAATCAACTTCATGGTACCATAAATTAGCAAAACAAACAAATGATAAAATTTTGAAACTCAAGCTCAGCCAAGCTATAGGAACAGATACAATCTCTTATTGATAGTATCTATAAATTGGACCCACTTTTCTGGAAACCAATCTGCCAATATGTAACAAGAGCTGTACAACTGTTTCTGTCCTCTGATTCAGTAGTTCTATACCTTAATGAAATAACCCTGAAGGAAAAAAGTAACCCATACAAAGAGGTTCATGTAGTAAAATTTATATTTTGATGGATTGGAGGCCAACTAATCCAATCCCATTTTACTAATGAGGATACTGAGGAACAGGAAGGTTAAGTGATTTGCCTAGGTCACACAAGCAGTAAATGACATGGGCAGAATTCGAGCCCATTTCCTCATGAAATCCAGTACACTTTCCTCTATACCATACAATGTGATTACTCTTTCCATTTTGCCCTCTCACACTGCAACTCATTCACACCTCCCCACCAAATCCTCCACAAAGGATCCACCCAACTTACTGGAGAACTGTTAGTTTCCTTGAACATGAATATCGGTGGAGCGTGGGATAGTGAGCACTGGACCTGGAGTCAGAAAGATCCAGTGGGGTGCTGGTAAATATTTAACAACTAGCTTTCCACAGTAAAAAAAAAAAAAAAGCACAATTGACCTACTTTTAAGTTTCTTCTATATTGTTAACATTTTCTCCATCATTTACTTAAGTCTAGAAAATTAACAAAACAATAAATCAGGTCCTGATTTGTAGCATTTTCTGATTTCCAAAATGTAAATGCTCAAATTGAAAATTTAACAAATGACTCTTGGGAACTGACTCCAGCAGAGCCACATCAGCGTTCCAATCCAACCTCAGACAACTCCTAGCTTAGCTGTGTGGCTCTGGGCAAGTCCCTTAGCCTCTAGCTTCCTAAGACGGGGCTCATAACAGCACCCACCTCACAGAGTTGTTGGAAGGATCAAATGGGGTAATTATTGTAAAGCACTTTGCAAACCATAAAGCGAAAAGGTCAGTGGGAAAACTCTGTGGAACGTGGATGAAATGCACTTGAGGTCTGGTCTGGTCTGACCCCTGCCCCAGGCCAGCGGCTTTGGCAGCAGAGGCTGCTTCAGGAGCTCTAGGTCCACAGATGGTGGGGGATCAAGTGGTCGATGCAAAACCCCTGAAGCCGGGGAGAGTACACCCACACCCCACCCACAAAGAGTTAGTTAAGTGCTTGGCTGGGAAGATGAATAGACATCGCAAGAGAACTCAGAAGATAGAATCTTACTTTGGTGACAAGGAAAATCAGGACACACAGAGGAGGACAGCAGAGTCAAAGTTCCTGCATCCAAAGCCTCCAAGAAGAAAATGAATTGGTCACAGGCCATGGAGGAGTTCAAAAAGAATTCTGATAATCAAATAAGAGAGGTAAAGGAAAAATTGGGAAGAGAAATGAAAACGATGCAAGAAAATCATGAAAATTGAGTCAACATCTTGCTAAACGAGACCTAAAACAATACTGAAGAAAATAACACCTTAAAAAATAGACTAGCCCAAATGACAAAAGAGATCCAAAAGGCCAATGAGGAGAAGAATGCTTTAAAAAGCAGAATTGGCCAAATGGAAAGGAGGTCCAAAAGCTTACTGAAGAAAATAATTCCTTCAAAATTAGAATGGAGCAAATGGAAGCTAATGACTTAAAGAAAAATCAAGAAATTATAAAACAGAATGAAAAAATGGAAGACAATATGAAATATCTCATTGGAAAAACAAATGACCTGGAAAATAGATCCAGGAGATAAAATTTAAAAATTATGGGACTACCTGAAAGCTGTGATCAAAAAAAAAAAGCCCAGACATCATCTTTCAAGAAATTATCAAGGGAAACTGCTCTGATATTATAGAACCAGAGGGTAAAATAGAAATGGAAAGAATCCACCAATCATCTCTGGAAAGAGATACTAAAAGAAAAACTCATAGGAATATTGTAGCCAAATTCCAGAGTTTCCAGGTCAAAGAGACAATATTGCAAGCAGCCAGAAAGAAACAATTCGAGTATTGTGGAAATACAATTAGGATAACACAAGATCTAGCAGCTTTTACATTAAGGGATTAAAGAGCATGGAATATGATATTCTGGAGGTCAGAGGAGCTAAGATTAAAATCAAGAATCACCTTTCCACCAAAACTGAGTATAATCCTTTAGGGGAAAAAAATGAACATTCAATTAAAAAATAACTTTAAAAAAGAAAGTCATATGACTCTAGAATACAAATAAGCACCTAGTTGTTGATGTTCAGTGAATACTATCAAAGTTTAATTCAGTGACATGATTAGTAATTTTTGAATTCCATTTTATTTTATTTTCAGGTCCACATTTTCATACTCCCACTTCCCCTACCCCCTCTCCATCCCTCCCCATTAGAAACATGCATAGTCAAGCGAGACAAATTCCCAGATTAGCCATGCTCCTCTCAAAAAAAAAAAGTAGTTTCAATCTTCCTTCTGAATACATCACCTTTTTATTTGAAGGTGGGTAACTTGTTTCATCATGAGTTCTTGTTGACTATCATGTTGATAAGAGCTCCCAGTCTTTCAAACATACCACATATTTTAGAAGAGTACCTAACTCTGTGTTAAGTGCAAAATAAACAGATACAGAGTCCTGATACCTAATAAAACCTAGTTGGGTCACATTTATCCTCAGGGAAACACCTGGAAGAACCTGTATCCCTAGCTCTGAATCTAATGTTTTCCTTTTTGTCTTGTACCTTCCTCATGAAACGTGTCCAGGGCCATATAAGCAAGTTGGTAAGTAGCCAAAGATCTGATCTTCACTGAGTAGATTCTGCTCCAAATTTAGAGAGCTTGGGTGAAGTAACGTTTATAAAAGTAATTGGGTATTTTTGTAAAGGCTTCAAGGTTTCTGATAACATTCTATAACTATTCCTTTTCAGATTAGTAAACCATTCAGCTTAAAATAGGGGTAAGAGCTTCCTATTTTAACAGCAAAATTGCTCCAACCAACTGCATTAGGGTGAAGGTGTTAAGCTCACTGCATGGAATTCACTTCTGTTTGAGATTGGTGCCACTTGAATAGGGAACCTACCAATGAATCTCAGGTTCTGCTGTAAGCCCAAAAAGTGAGAAGCAAAAGCCTACCATCCAGTCACCTTTGAGCTGAACTTTGAAGAAAACTACTTGAAGGCAGGAAGGGAATGGATGATGGGTATGGAGGACAGGCTAGGTCAAAGGCAGAGAGGATAGAGATGGAATGTTAGGTCTGAGAAACAGCAAGAAGACCATCTTGACTGGACTGCAGAGAGCATGACAAGTGGTAATGCATTGTGAACCACTTTTGAGACACCCCCCCTCATCACCTGAGAAAGACCTGAGAAACCTGGATTGGCCAATCAGGAGAAAGAGTTTTGGCCCACTCTGAGCTTAACCTACCATAATGCTTTGTGTGCTCTGGCATAACAGACATACTTTGCTTTATTCTCTGAATGAACCCAAAATGCCCCTTTTCGTGTCGGCAACTACAAGCCCAGATGCAGCTGACCAGGATCATTCTTTCATTTATGACTGCAAAGGACAAGAGACTTGAAGAGGACACTGACTTAGTATTTTAGGGACATGTGCTCTGCTATGCTTGATATATATATATATATCTCATCAAATTAATGATAAAAGAAGCACAGACATCCTGGATCTATAATTTCAACTGATACTTTGACATTCTCTTATCTTACTGTATATTTACCATCTATTCTATTAAGAAATTCTGTTCTCCTATTATGGTTAAACACATATGGAGACTATAATTTTAGACTGACACAGGCATCCTGAGTTGGGATTGCTCTAAGTGTATAAAAGATCTCCTTCAGCTTGTTTATTTCTGAGCCCAGAATTATTTCTGACTCCATCACGCATCAGGCTTACTGAGAATAAATAAGCACTTCATAGCACATGTACAGCCTGATTCTGTTTATTCCTTGTTCAAACCTTTGGTAAGGTAAACTACATTCTGTTTATTCTTGAACAAATCTTTGGTAAAGGGGAAACCCATGCTGTTTGCTCTTTGGACAAACCTTCGGTTAAGGGGGAACCTGATTCTATTTGTTTCTTTGAATCAAACCTTTGATAAATAGTTGACGGTTACTAAGCCTAAAACAGAGTTAGGTCTTCCAGTCTCTAAGGCCAGCTCTCCATTCATAGCATATCCATGTTCCTCTTAGAGAGAACTATATATCTGACCAAGTAAAAAGACCGTCTCCCAGAATCTTGAGCTCCTATATATAGACTAGCAAATGTAAAGAATGTTTATGAAGCAACCCTTTTATTGTAAATTATACATGGACCTGCATTTTATTTTGTATAAGCTCAGTAGGCCCAGGAACATTGATTCCAGATAAATTGCTTCCTCCCAGGCCTTCACCCCTTTTATCTAGGAATTTTGTAACTGAGGTTTTCATCAGTTTTTTATTCATTATGTTTTCTCCGGACGTGTTCTTGTTCTCAATGTGGAGCCCATCACTTTGGAGGTTCTTTTTGGACTTCTTTAAGCCACTAAAGGGAATAGGAAAAAATATTTAACTGTGCTAAAATTTATCTAAGAAGTCTTTCTGATTTTCTGAAATATCATAGGTACTCTTCAGCTGATTTTAAGGGAAGAAAATAAAACAGTCCAATTCAATTCTACATTTAGGAGACTGGTGAAAATTTACAATTTTTTTTTCAAATGTACTTGCTCTACCATATTTTGATGCAAAAAATGTTTTGTTTTTCCAAATCGTGACAAAATGCACTTAAAAGGATTGGAATATTTTGAGCTGAAGCAATTCAAACTGTACAGTAGAACACTCTTTTTTCTCAGAGTTCTAATTCTTGTTCTGACTCCCTGTGTAGCCTTCACCAAGTCAATAAACTTGGGTATTTTTTGCCTTCATTTATAAAATGGAGTTTCAATTCCTAAAGTGTAAGCCTAACGGAAAGAATAAAAAAAGTTCTCCTCTCCGCCAATATCCATCCATAGGCAATAAAGTAAAATGAAAAACAAGAAAATGATTCCTGCTCATTGAGAGGAAAAAACTGAAAGGAATAAGAGGAGTAAACGTTACGAAACATTTTCAAGACTTTTGGAAATAGTTTGAAATGATTTGTCTTTAGCGTTATCAGCTCTTTTATGTGAGCTATAAACCAATGGACTCCATTGAGATCCTGGAAATGTTAAAGGAACTCAGAGAAGACGTCTAACTTTTAGGGGAGACCCCTTGTCTTGCAAAATAATAATTGCCTTTTTATAATGCTTGAAGGTTTTCAAAGAACTTTACCTGTGTTTACTATTATTATATGACCCATTTTAAAACGGAATTCAATAAACATTTGTGAAGTGCCCTTTATGCACGATGTAACAGGTGGTGTGCTAAGAGGAAACTGAAGAAAATCAAGGTTAGGTCACCTCCCTAGAGTCACCCAATGGGGAAGTGTATGATGCAGGAGCCTAGTGTTCAGTTCACTGCAACATGGAGCTGCCAAGATTTGGACCCAGCCCAGATGGAGGGGCTACCTCATCAGTGACCTCACAGATATTTTGGATTTCAGTAAGTGGTCCCAGAAAGCTTAAAGTAAGCCCTCAACATATTTGATATTCTCTATCCAATTCTCTATATATCATTAATTTAAGAAACCTAAGAGAGAGACAGAGAGGATAAAACCTATATATATTATAGGTTATAGATATTCTGTTTTATATTCACACACACACACAACTGAGTTAAACTCTCCCTTTCTCCCCTATTGGTTGACAGAACTGGAATAATTTAGGAAAAAGTTTATTAAGTTGTCCAGCAGAGGAGAGAGCCAAAATAGATGACTCACTCTCCCAAACTTCCATAAGTTGCACCTTATATAGGATTCAAACAAAGGGGCAAGGAAACAGTCATCTGATTGGTTGACACATAAGGCACATAGATGAAGTTTCAACATAAACACATAGATTAAATAAAATTTATTTCTCAGGAAATTGGAAATTCTGAGTGTTAATCTTTGGATCCCCTGAAGCTTTCTGGGGTGGGCACATCCTGGGCTAAGCATTAAACTAGTGTGATCTCTAAATAACGCAAATCTAGTTTCTTGCCATGCAAGGCCAGATTCAAACAAAATAATTTCAATAACAATTTTCTTACAATTCAGTAATTAGTCATTTCCCCACCAAGAACCACAAATTCCAAATTACTAGATGCTGAACAAAGTGTTTTATTTTAAACTTCAATTTAAAATATGCGTTGATTTATTCATTTTCATTTTTATTGATATCCTTTGTTTTTACCTCACCCTCGTTTTGAAGCTATTCCATCTCTTCCCCTACTCAGCAAGACACTGTTTGTTACAAAGAAATTTCTTAAAAGAGAAAGAATGAGTTCAGCAAAATCAACTAAACTGCTTATTCTTTTTCTTTAAAAATAATTCTTTGTTACAATGTCTTGTTAGATGGGCAAGGGGAAAGAAAGGAAAACGAGGTTAAAAAAAGGATATAAACATTTTTCTAAAAATAAACCCTGCAGGCAGTGTGTGCCCTATTCTGTAGCCATAGCCCCCACTCTACAAAGAAGGGATAGATATTTTTTTCAGCTGTTCTGCAGGCCCATGCTTTTGGATCATTGTCATTTCACAGCATTTGGTTTTCATTGTTTTTTTCTTGTATTTCCTGGGACACATATAGAGCGACTATCTCGGGTCCCACTCTCGCTGAGAAGACAGATGCCTCAGTGAATCTACTGTGTCCCCTCGGTTCGAAGGTTAGCCCTGAGGGTCTGGGATGCGGCATGCCTTTCTAGTACTTTCTGGTACATGAGCTTTCTGGGGCCCCTCTGGTGTGCTGTCCACTATGATTATCAGTTAATATTCATTGCATTGGTATGATTTCTACCATGATTATAAGTTAATATTAATTAGTCTGATGGGCTAAATTAGGTTTAAGAAGTTGATATTTACTCAGAAAGACAGTTGAGCAGTAGCTAGAACACTGGAAACAGGAAGATTCATCTTCATGAGTTGGAATTCATAAACTGCGTGATCTGGAGAAGTCACTTAGCCCTGTTTGCCTCAGTTTCTTCATCTGTAAAATGAGCTGTAGAAGAAAACCACTCCTGTATCTTTGCCAAGAAAGCACCAAATGGGGTTACAAAGATTTGGACGGGACTGAAATGACTGAATAACAGCTACTTTACTCAGGTAGTTAGTGAATGGTTAGGGCAAAACATCCAGCTTGAAAAACTGTGACACACTCTCGCAAGGGCTCAAACTAGGGCTCACCCTTAGACAGTATATGTGTCAAAAGGAAAACTCACAGCTCCTAGAAGTCCTGTTACTGGAGTCCTTCAATGTGGTATAGCTTTTCTACTCAACACTTTGTAGAACCTTGAATCTGTTTTCTTCTTCTCATTTAAAACATTTTTGGCTTCTGATGCAAACACTGCCATCAGCTGAGCTGGGAGTGCTGCTGGGACTCTGAAATTTTCAGCATCCTCCTCTGTGCAAAGGTGGATGGGAAACCAAAATGAGACCAAGGACTAAGGGTCTGTACCCGCCTCTCTATCCCACAGCGTATATCTTCTCAGAAGTTTGACTGGAAAGCTCTCTCTTTTCCACTTGCTTAAATTTCTTGGGTTCTGAACTATCTCCCTGGTTTTCTAGGTGTTATAGGTTTTACATGGTGTTATTAAGTCCCTCACCCAATCAGAGCAGACCTCTTTGCTAACTTAGTTGAAGTAAGTTTCCAGGTCTTTTTCACAATAATGAAGATGTGTTCTTACCTGGTAAACGTAATGGGGCTTAGCATCTTCTCACTACTTTTAAGTCCAGTGGAATGATTTCATTGATTTATACCATCAACTCCTACCCTAACGTTTCAATTTCCATTTGTAGTCATTGCATATATTATTTTCCTGATTCTTCTTGATCACTTTACTTTCTATTAATTCATGTTTTCTCATGCTTCTCTGACTTCTTCATATTCATAGTTCTTTATAGCACAGTGAAATTCCATTACATTCACACAGCACAATTTATTTAGTCATTTTTCAATCAATGGAGTTTGTTTATAGTTCTTTGTAAGCTACTGTGAATAATTTAGTATATGAGGGACTTTTCTTTCCTTCTGTTTTTTACCTCTTTGGGGGTGTGTGCATATTGAGGTACAATCTCTGGGTCAAAAGTCATGAATAAATTTTTAGTGTTGAATAACCCTTGTTAACGAACCTTCTTCCAACACTGCTGAATAATTATAGTAGCAACAATATCACAAAACAAAACAAAAACAAGCAGCCCACGTAAACTAATGCCCAGGCACGTCGAAGGGGGTAAAATCCAGTGGCTAGCTCAGCCCAGCCACCGTCGTTGGAGACCAGGGTCCTCTCAGCCAAGTTATACTGAACAGAGAGTTTTGCCCGTTTCTTTAGTCTGAACTTAATGAAAGTCTGTGAAGGATTTGAAGGAATGGAAAATAATGAGTCCACCCTTCTTTTCAAAGAAAGAAATCTTTGGGCAAATCGGGCAACCAGTAATTGAAATAACTGCTATATTCAATTTCTCAGGAAAAGAAACAGTCATGTATAAAAACAGCTAATCTGGCTCTTCTGTAAAGGCATACCATTGAAAATTGCCCCCGTTGCTTTGGCTTGAAAAGTCATCTCCGTGAGTTCAAGTAAACAAATTAAGATATATTTGACTTTGTGGGGAGAGGGACACAAGAAGAGACTACAGAACTTTTACCATGCTTATTCCCTGAAGCAATCTTGTCCAATAAACTTCAACAGACTGTCCTCTGCCTGAAAGTTACTTGGCAGAGAGAAAAAAGAAAGGATAGATATTTGGTCAAATAAGAGAGTACTGATTATATGTCTGTGCACATGGAGGAGGGGAAGAAGTATTTCTGAAATGAGAGTGATGTAAAAACAACAGATATCAATAAAAATTTTCAAAAAGTATACCTTCTCATATAAATATACATACACATGCACATATGTATGTATATATAAAATATTGCATTGTTATATAATAGATACATATGCATACAAAGAGATTTAACTTCCAATTAAAGATGTCCTTATTTATCACTCATACTTTCCTTTATTTGATGGCATTTGAAATAGGTCCAATTTTGTGATGATAAGGTATAAGAAGACTACCAGGTGGCTGCCTGTGCTGCCTGTTTTAATTTTTAAAAATCAATAAAAGCCACCATAAGTGTATTCCATTTGAAAGAAGTTTATATTATTTTGTAAAATCCAGAAAGAATGTAAAGAGAGAGCTCCCTTAGAGTGGGCAGGCTAACAATCTGGTCTACTTTATAATAGGGTTTTAGTAAAGAGAAATGACTTTAATCACTAGTAGATTAAAGAGGGAAAAAAGTGAAAATAGCAGGAAAAAAGAAAAATGTACAAAGACTAGTTTCCCAGAGGGAAGAAATAAAACTTCCAGGAGATTTTGTTTTTCAATCCAAAAGAAGGGGAAAATATAAAAATTGTTGATAATGTTATGTTGTATATTATTAATAATTGATCCCCTGAGAATTACTGAATGTTCTTGAGCTTCATCTTAAAAGAAAAGAAGAATTCTAGGAGTACAGGTAAATGGAAAATGTATTCTCAGAATGGGGAATGGCCAGTGTAATGGATATGACATACTACATGTAAGGAAAAGAAAAAATGTCAGTTTGAGGGTATGAAGGCATGAGGGGGTATAAAGTACAAGAGTCTGTAAAGATAGTTCAATATATATAAGAACCTAAATATCAGGGGAAAGGCTTATTATTTGATAACATCTTCTGGAAAAGCAATTCAACAGAAATTAAGGCTAGATCAACATCTCACACCATAAACAACAAATTCCAAATGGATATGTGATCTAGATATAAAAGAGCATATCATAAACAAATTAGAAGATTAGGGAAAGAGATATCACATCAGTACTCTATGTCTGTTCTTGATAAAACAAGAGAGAGAGAGAGAGAGAGAGAGAGAGAGAGAGAGAGAGAGAGAGAGAGCATCACAAGAGATAAAACTCACAATTTTGGTTACATAAAATTAAAAGATTTTGCACAAAATCAGGGCCATTAAAACAGAAGGGGAACAGTTAACTGGGGGAAAAAATCTTTGTAGCAAATGTCTCTGCTAAACATCTGTCAGTCAAGATATATAGCGACTGAT
>JAQQSK010006206.1:0-14544 GCA_028658325.1 Potorous gilbertii
GTTCTTGCTACTAGGAAATAAGAAATACAGGTAATGGGGAATAGAAAGTTATCTGGCCCTACAGGACAAAAGAGAAGATGGGGACAAGGGAAGGGAGGGATCATAGAAGAGAGGGCAGATTGGTGATAGGGGAAATTAGAATGCTCGGTGTGAGGGAGAGGACAAATGGGGAGAAAATTTGGAAACCAAAATTTTGTGAAAATGAATGTGAAAAGTTAGATAAATAAATTTATTAAAAAATTAAAAAATATAAAAAAAATTTTTTAAAGAATATTGTGATGATATGGGTATCATGTATGGGGCAGGTTTTTATTTCCTCCATCACAGAAAATGTATAAGATTCAAATGCTTCCCATGCTCATAAATGAATATAGAAAACATAAAACACTCAAATGGTCCATTACATTTATTAAACTTAGAAAATAAAGATATTTACCATGAACATATAATCCTCACTCATCTTTAAATTGCACCATTCAAGCAACTCACAGCAATATCATGAAATATTTGCAAGATCTCCTGGCCTCTCCTGTTATGTCTTTAATTCTAGAGTTGCAAATCCTAATTGCAGTCCTCTTTTTTACCAAGAAGAGTATTGTTTGGGGAATGATCACCTTCTGGGCATCTGGTGCTCAATCTTCAAACTACAGAGCTAAACAATTCAGAGAACGTCATCATGAAAAAATTAGAAAAAATATCATATAGATAAAATATCAAGATTTGTAACTGTGTTTTAGTTTAGTTGATTTTTATTTCTATTCTACTATTAAACATTATGTGTATTGTCTATGGTCCAGGGCTCCACAATTCCTAGGTTCACACAAACTCAGTTTGACCCAAACATTTCATACTGTTTGACCCACCACTCAGATTTTCTCTGGGAAATTCTCCAAATAAGATTGTCTAGGAGTGTCCCTAGCTTCTCTCTCACAGCAACATGCATATTGGATACATGACAATCCTTATCCCCACAGACAATACATAAGACATAAGGGACTCATAGAAGTCCATAAGCAGATGCAGAAAACACATAAAGCATTCACAGTCGAATGACTTGCAAGAAACTGAAATCCAGTTTGTGTTGTTGCAGCTGTTCAGTCATTTCAGTCATGCCCAACTCTTTGTGAGCCCGTTTGGGGTTTTCTTGGCAAAGATACTAAAGTGGTTTGTCACTTCCTTCTCCAGCTCATTATGCAGATGAGGGACTGAAGCACTAAGTGACTTGCCCAGGTTCATACAACCAGTAAGTGTCTAAAGACAGATTTGAATTTAGGAAGGTGAGTTGTTTTACTTCAGGCCTTGAACTGTTATCCACTATGCCACCTAGTAGGTTTACCAGTAGAATAAAACTTCCACATTCCAGTAAAACCCTACATCTCACAAATGGTCCTGTACACACAGTGTCTGGTAGACTTATAGTACCTGATAAGGTTTGGACTCCAAGTGGAAAGTAAACACACTTTGAGGATGCTAATCAGGTAACCTTCTTCCTATGGGACCTGAAATGTCTGAAATATTCACTTAGTGGCTGGAGGAAGGGGGAGGGTGTTTTGGGAGGGGAAGGGCAATGTTTGCTCTGCTTTTTTATATTCTATACCTTTATGCTCTTTATGCTATCCATACCTTTAACTCCCCTATTGTTCTCTGGATACAAGAGTCAAAAGGGCAATTCTCTTCTTTTTTCAAGAAAGATGTTGCTTAGGAAACTCTTTCTCCCTAGAACATCATCTCTCCAAACTTTGAAATTTAAGTTTACTTACAAGGCAACCCTCAAGGTTAGTGTTACCCCCCAAAAAATCTCCCTTACTGAAATAGGGGGAAAAAAATCTTGCAGCATTTCCTTGATAAAGATCTTATATCCAAGATACATTCAAATTTATGAGAACAAGAAACATTCCTCAAATGACAAATGGTCAAAGCATATGAACTGGCAGGTTTCAAAGGAAGAAACAACATAATCAACAACAATATGAAAAAATGTTCTAAAAGACTAATAATTGAAGAAAAGCAAATTAAAGAAACATTGAGGTTCTATCTTACATCTACCAGATTTACAAAGATGACCAAAAGAAAAAAGAAAAAAATATCAATTATTGGAAGAGCTGCAAAAAAACAGGCAGATTAATATATATTTGAAAATGAAGATAATAGAAGAATAAATATACTCATAAACAATTTTAAAATAATTATTATAAATATGCATTTCACATGCTCATCACTACCTTCCTCAGTTTGTCCTCTTAAAAGAATAAAACATGAAAGGAAGCGGGACAGGGGAATGAAGGTAAGGATAGCGATTAGTCTGTTGTTTTCTTTTAGAGACCAGCAAAGAGAAGAAGTATCACAAAAAAGAGTTCGTATTCTCCAGACTACCAGTCAGTCAATCATCTTGGGAGAACCCAAGTCACTGGAAACCAGTCTGAAATTGATTATCGTTATCACCTATCATTATCATTAAGCAAGATACCAACAGACACAATTAAACTCCTCAGTTCAACAAATTTCTTCTTCCTCTTTTCTGGATGGACTATGTTGTTTATTCACTAACATTAAACTCGTGGCCAACAGCAGTATAACTCATGCCTGAATGGTGCTTATCTCACGTCTTTTTTTTTTATGTAAAGGACATCACAGTCTTCTTATACTTAGGAATATCAAACAGTACTTCAGAATTACAGTTGGGGACCATTTTAAGTAGTGAAATCACCAACAAAAAGCACAAAAATAGAAAAATAGAAAAAAGGATATTTGCTTTCCAAAGCAAGAAGGCAGAACATGGCCTTATTCAGCGTCACTGGGAACATGCCCATCAGTAGATTTGAATTTTTCACTACCTTCTGCATGTCTTTGTATGTCTTTGAATGATCACAAAAGAACCATGAGTATTCATTTGGAGATTACAGATTAATTTTAGTAAGTAGGTGAATTCACAAATGCAGAATCTGCAAATAAGGAAGATCAAATACAGTCTTTTGCTTCAGGAAGGAGAAAAGTCACCTGACAATTTAAGTCTGATAAAAAGTAGATGTAATATTGATTGAGGTTGGATAAAAATAAAATGAAAATTGGAAAATAAACCTCTGTCAAAGTTTCTGCTCTGTAACAACAAATAGTTCAGGTGAAATTATATTGGAATTTCACATTGGTGCTTTTGAAATTGAATAGTTTTTATAATTCCTCATCTGCTTCACTCAAAAGAAGGGCAGCTAGGTGGTGCAGTGTACAGAGTACCAGAAATGGAATCAGAAAGGTGTGTTCAAATCCCTACCTCAGATACTTCCTAGCTGTGTGATTCTGAACAAGTCAATTAACCTTATTTGCCTCAGTTTCGTCATCTATAAAATGAGCTGGAAAAGAGAATGGCAAACCACCCCAGTATCTTTGCTGAGAAAACCTCAAATGGGGTCACGAAGAGAAGCTACTGACCAGCAACAACATGCAAAAGAGCACTGGATAAGGAGTCAGGAAGTTCTGAATTCAATCCAGTCTCAGAAACTATTAGCTATGTGACTCTGGAAAAGTCTCTTATTCTCTCTGTTCCTTAGTGGCCCCATATGTAAGATGGGGATTAAAATAACACTATCTCCCAGAGTCAATGTAAGGATAAAATGAGATAATATTTGCAAACCTTAAAGCATGCTAGATGTTATGTAACCCAAGTCCCAAAACCCATTAGTATGGGATTCTCTCCACATTGTTGGAGATCAATGCCATGAGCATGTGTGAGGGCTAGAGTAGAGTTGGTGAGAGCAGAAGAGAGAAGAGTGTCAAGGTTCACTCTTCAAGCTCAAGAGTCTTCTCAGGCTTTTCAGATTTGACTGGTACTTTGGGTACTGCTGGCTTGCAGCCTCTGGAGAAAAGACAGATGTCAATCCTATATCAAGCTACTGAAGGGAAAAACTCTGGGCAGAAGCTGACATGAAATAAACTGGCACTCTCCATCATGTCCTATCCCCATTTTGCTAAACTAAAGACTTCAGTGAACTTTCCCTTGGGTTTATTGAGTTACCTCACTCCAACTGGAAAAGCTCCTTCACTCCACATTTTCTGATACATATTCTTCTATGTATACCTTCTCTGGTTTCTGTTTGTTATAGAATTGGATAAATGGACTTCTTAGCTACCCACTATGTATATACATTGTGAAGCTAGTATTTGGGAGACAGGAAGTCGAGCTTTCTATATAAAGTGTGGGTCCTGCTTCCTCTCCATACCATACCCTCAATTAATGAAACAATTACAAGAAGTTAGCTTGAACTTGGAAATCATATCCCTTAGACTAACAATATTTAAGGGAACAAGTAGATATGATTCTTGTCCAGAACCCCTTCTCTCCAAGGAGAACTGAGTGGCCAAGCTTCTGGCCCCAACCTTCTCCTTCCTCTCCTGGCAGGACTTAAGGTCTCTCTTAGAGAAGAGTGAGGGGAAAGAGACCAGAGATGTCTGCTCTACCTCCCTATGAGCTACACAATGATGATACTTGTTACAATTATATTTTTTGTAGTTATTAAATCTGAACCATATGATTTGAAAGCAATATTTCCTCTAGTATTTTTAAGATATACAAGGTCAATGATATGTGAAGAAATTATACGAGCTGCAAACTATAAAGAATGAAAATGTATGTAGAGTTTAGAGTTACCTGGCCCATTGCTGCAGAAGGGAATTTGAGCATCACCTCCTTTTGCCATCATGTCTTTCTCACTTTCTCTCTCTTTTTAATTCCACTTTAGTTTGTTTTTGTATAACCTAGGTAGAGTGATCTACCCCCATGAGGACCTCTTCCCAGTAGGGGATTTGATGTGCTGCTAAAATATCATGGACCATGTAGTCTTGAGACTAGTCTTCCAAGACTACAAACATTCTAAGAATATGGTGAACTCCTGAAAAGTCTCCTTATACCCTTTTAGAGGTCCCCAAACTTATTTGTCTATCACTCCCTTTATAAAAAATTACTCAGTACCCTGCAAGGGTTAGTTTAAGTCAACCCTTATTATTCCATGCCCCCCAATTGCACCTGAGGCTACTACTGCCCCTCCCCATTGGTCCAGCACCCCCTCTAGGGGTGGTACTGCCCACTTTGGGAACCTATGAATCCCAGCTTTTCATTCCACAATTAGAAATGGAAGATTCAATAACGCAAATATTGAGAAGAATTAGCACATTGGCATGAATGGGTTTCAATAAAGATGTGAATACAAATATCAGATTGTTCATCTCTTCAGAGCAAATAGAAACTGTGTACAAAGATAGTGTATATTCTTTAAGGCTTTGCATACATCTTAATTTCTTTTTCTGAGGTGTAAATATTCTAATGTTCAGCAATACTATTTTGCCTGTATCATTTAAAGCTCTTCAAGTTTAAACACTATTTTTAGCTTTGCCAGAAATATGCTTCCCTAGGTGCATCTTAAAAATACATAGAGAAAGGAGGCTGTTGAGAAGTGACCAAGTTCTGCCCTGAAATCTCTCATTGTAGAAAATGGAAGCTTAAGTGTACAAAGCTGACATTCCTGGGGGGGAGAGGGGGAATGCTAATTTAGCAACAAGATTTGTTCTATCTCCCTTTCAATACCCTTCTCAACTAAAACATAAACAGCATAAAATTCATTGTAAAGCAACATAATTGATATACACCTTCACTGGCAATAACCTCAATTAGTAGCTACTAGTTAGCAGTTTTTATATAGGAAAGCTGTATAAATATCCCATATAAAATTTAAATGGTTTTTTAAAGAGTCCTGAATGACAGATTCTCTACATAGAAATCTTGGAATCTATAGATTCAGGATTCTTTTATTGGGAAAACTATATACTCTGCCCAATAATTTCTACAATTTATTATTTCTTCATTATAATGTAAATTATTATCCAGAAATTTCTTGTTGACACTTTTCAGATATGAATCTTTTGAGTTTGAACTAATCTAACCATTCGGCAGAACAATTTGGAACTATGCCCAAAAGGCTATAAAATTGTGCATACCCTTTGACCCAGCAATACCATTACTAGGTTCATATATCAGAAAGATCAAAAGAAAAAGGATCCATATATACAAAAATATTTATATCAGTTCTTTGTGTGGTAGAAAAGTACTAGAAACTGAGAAGATGCCCATCACTTGAGGAATGGCTGAACAAGTTGTGGTATATGATTGTGATGGAATACAATTGTGCTATAAAAAATAAATAAAGAAATTTCAGAAAAACCTGGGAAGATTTAAATGAACCGATGCAAAGGGAAGTGAGCAGAACCAGAACACTGTACACAGTAACAGGAATATACTAAGGATGATCAACTGTAAAAAGCTTAGCTACTCTGATCCAGTCAATGATCCAAGACAATTCCAAAGGACCCATGATGAAAAATATTATCCACCTCCAAAGAGAGGACTGACCACTTCTGAATGTAGATTGAAAACACACTTTTTAAAATTTTCTTTATCTTTTATTTTGTGTTTTCTTTTTGTAGCATGACTAATATGACAATGTTTTGTATAACCTCACATTTAAAATCAAAATCAAATTGCTTGTCCTCTCAAGGAGGGGAAAAAAGTGAAAGGAAGGGAAGGAATTTGGAATGCAATTTTTTAAAATGATTGTTAAAAAATTTTATGTGAGATTGAGAAATATTTAACAAAATAAATAAAAATTTTTTTAAAGATGTGAATCTTTTTCCACCATTGGACTTGTGAATTTATTGATGAAAGCAACTCCTTGTAAGAAAATTCCCTCTCTCAGTGAAGATCAGCAACTCCTTTGTAACTTGGTTGCCTAGAGCAGTCTTGGTTGCCTACAGCAGTGAGTTTAGTGATGTGCCCAGAGGCTCATAGTATGTGTTAGAACATAACCTGTCTTTCAGATTGTCTCTACTTACTATACCATGATGCTGCTCTCAGATGTGAATCTTAAAGAAACAGGTGTGATATAGTAGAAATCACCTGGAAATAGGAATTTAGAGGCCTCAGTACTAATCCTGAGCATAGCTAATCAGTTATGTGACTCCATTGGACTGGTCATTTCTCTGGACTTCAGACTCCCCGCGTACAAGTTCTACAAATTTGTAGGTCTTCAAATAGTGATTTCTCTTACCAACAATGTGATTTTCTTTATTCCTTATTCATTCATTTATCACTGAACCTATAATTTATTGCAATATTTATATTCTAAAGTTTAATGCTTATTTCTCTACCCCTATCCCTCAACTAAACAACTTTACTAGAGCTAGCTTACAAAGACTACCTTCGTGTAGATTAAAAACAGATAGATGGGGCTCATTCTTAAAGACATTTTAGTAATAATATCACAGCTCATACTTCAACCCAGATGAACCTGGGAACATCTAGATTGGGCTCACTTCTAGGGTATCCATGTCAGCTAATCTGCTAGCAACCAAGGCAACCAAAAAGCATTCAAACACAAACATTTATTACAAAGTAGCTAGGACATAAATGCAATTGGTACTTGAGTCTAGAAGCAAGGAATACACTTACAACACCAATAGGGAAATCCCCATGATGTGAGTGGATTTGGCACTTCTTGAGTGAAAACTGTGTCTACATCTCTTCATAGACACAGATGTCTCTTTTTCTGGCTTACCCTTGGAGTCTCTTACTTGCTCTGCTTGGTCAGGAATCCCCCTGAAGTGGAAACTTCTATTACTGAAAGTCTCTAAGATGGATATATGGATCACAACATGTTCAATATAAAACATGTTGAAGCAATTAGCCCCAGAAATTCAGAATTGTGAAAACTCCCCTATGAGTCATAAAATTCCATGGCTCCCAAAGAATTAAAGTTGAAGATCATACAAAGGGCAAAGGGAAAGATGAATGGCAGACATGTACACAATGCTAATGAAGAATTATACTAAGAGAAGCAGTATAAAGGACATCAGCAGAGAGATATATGAGTGGGGAATGGGGGAAGATGGATCACTTGCAAAACAAGAGCTATGGATGACTGATACTCAGCATACTATATTGCTATCCAGGCAATGTCAAGAGATAGAGGAAGGTCTCCACCACATTGGGTGGCCTACCTGTGGAGGATTTAAAGGAGGATATTGGTAAGAGGATAGTGTATTAATAAATTTTTCTATATAGACTTTATGATTGCCATTTCCTTAAGAGAGCTAGTTACGTCTATAGCTAGAGTTTCAAGTCAGATAATTAACTGGTCAACAACAGAAAAATTTCTATCTCTGCTTTACTTAAGCTGAAACACCAGCTATATAGCCTTATAACTATCTTGTTAATTCCTGCTGTGTCTTTAAATTCTAATTAAATCCCCTAATATTTATTTAATTATCTTACCTGATACAGATTTTCCCTTTCTCTATTCTTTGAATTGTACATCTTTACCTTCCCTTTTTATACTCTATAAAAATTCTAATTGCATCCATCCTGCCTTGCCCTATATGACATCTGTTTAAAATGCTACTCATGGCCCATTGGTTTTTATGTACCATGGGATTGTGCTCTGAATATATAATAAACCATTATTAAAATGCCTCTGCATGTTGATAAATATAATTGGCAGCAGTACCTCTCAAGGAATTCTTGAATATTTTTATATGAATAGGCATCCAAGGAAGGGCTGCTAGTTATATCATTGGAAGTAGTATCCACATCAAGAACATTTGAGTCAGTGCCATGGTCAAAGTTAGTGAAGTAGATAGGCACACACACTCTCTTGGTCTCAAGGACTTCCTCTTTACATTCCTGTGAGACCTTCTTCCAGCATGTAGCAAGGAACAAGTAAAAGGATATATCTCCCTCCCTCCACATAGGAGTAGGCAATAACAATTTTATAGCAGAAACAAATGGCAGTGGTAGACATATACTTGTAACAAGGCCTGAGGAGTATTAGGACAATGTTCCTGAATCCAAGCTCTTAAGCAGAGGAGGGGGAATTTTTAATTCCCTGAGCATATAATCCTGGAATTCAGTTTTCTAGTAAGAGAAGAGAGATCTCCAGAGTAGTGCCAACATTAAGGCTTACCTCATAGGTAAAACCAAGCTCAAGAGTTCCTGAATTGTAACCTTAGGTCACCATCTTCCTATAGGAAGATTCCTCAAGAATGGGCTTCTTGAAGAAAGGGAAAAGGGGAGAGTACTGGGCATAAAATCAGGAGAAAATGTATTCAGATTCTACTTCTGACACTAGTTGTGTGACCCTGAGTTAGCCATTTTACCTCAGCCTCAGTTTCATTATCTATAAAATAAAGGCGTTCTATAGTCTCTTCAAGATCTAAATCTATGATCTTATGACTTGGATTCAAGAATGCTTGCATCCAAATCCTGTCTCTAACATTTAGCTAACTATGTGTCTATGCACATGTTATCCAATATCTATGGGCCTCAATTTCTTCATCTGTAAAATAAGGAGTTTGAAATAGATGGCCTCTGAAGTTTCTTTCATATCTAAATCATGATCTGATGATGACCTTGCCAATGAAAGACCATGAGAGGAGCAAGAGATCTGGGCCTTAGAAACCTAGCTCTTTTTTGTCTTTGTTCAGTCTTTGTCCCATTCTCTATGATCCTGTTTGAGGTTTTCTTTTCCAGCTCATTTTACAAATGGAGAACTGAGGCAAACAGAGTTAAGTGATATGCCCTGGGCCACAGTTTTGTCATGAGTTAATTCTTAGATAATACAAGTCAAAAAGTGAACTGGAAATATATTCAGGGATTTGCCTTTCAGGGATAGTGTGCAAAAATAAAAATAATAGGATTACTAAGGAAACCGACTCTATTAAAATATAATTATCTAAGGTTTTTTTTTAATTCACAGTTAAAGAATCTCTGCTTTAGAATGTTTTTTGAATGAAAAAATTACAAAAACAATTAATTCCAATAAAATGGCCTCTGGACACTTAAACCTAATCAGTTTCTAATGATTCATTAACATATAAATTGGAGGATCCTTATGATTAAGAGATTTTTAAATTTACCATGGGGCACATCAAGGTTTTTATCGCAATAAAAATTATTTAATAACATATCATGTGACCAATAATTAAGTTGTTCACTTTCAAATTGGCCATAATACAATAAGGCAAAAGTATGCATATACTTGTTAAGTGTATAGCAATAGGCACACTACCTATTTTCCTAGTCCAGCTCAGCCAGAACCATGGGACTGAGAGGTACCTGAAGTCCATGTAGTGGTTGGGCTAAGTCTATCCCAAGGACAATGGATCAGAGAATACAAGTGAAAAGAACCAAGGAAGGGTCATTCTTGACACATCACCAGGTTCTAGTTCTGATCATTTACAGCCTTGTGACAATGGGCCACTTAACCTCTCTGAGCTTCGGCTTTCTTATCTGTAAAATTATGGTAACAAAAGTTATCATGCCTATCTCATGATATTGTTGTGTCTCTCATAACAAATTATGTTTTGCAAACACTAAAGAGCTATAGACATTTCAGGAATTATTGTTGTTAAAACCAACTATTTCATAGGGTTATAGTGAGGAACTGTACTGTATCTAAATGAGTTGTTTATTGTTATTACTCACTGAATAGTTATCTCCCTTAATAATAGTACCTTTGAGTTCATGTAAGTAGACTTGGACATGACTTCTCCAGTCCTGAAGCTGTCAACAACAACAAAAAAAGTTTAGTGATCAAGCTGGAGAGCTAATACAATGAAAGCATTTTTAGAAATGGTGATTTGATTTATTAAACAGATGTTTGCTCAAAATTTTCAAAGGTCCTTTTTATGTTCTATGGGAGATTAGGGGTCAGATGTATAGCAACTATTAGATTTAAATCTGTTATTGTCGCAAAACTCTACTAAGGAGGTTCATGGTAAATGTGACTCAAAGGCAAGATAATCCTTTCACTTCTTCACTGACTCTTTACCTCCATCTCCACAACAGCTCTCATAAGATCACAGATCTGAAGCTAGAAGGGACCATACAGGCCATCTCTCATTTTAGAACTGAGGAAACTCTGATGTTCGGAGAGCTTGAGTTACTTGTTCAGGGTCATGCACTTAGTAAGAACCTGAGCAAGAATTTGAAGACATTTCCTGACTTCAGGTCCTATTAACCACGCCACCAAATCTCTTTTCTCCTCAAGTCTCTCATGGCATTGTTCAAGGAGGATAAAAAAATTACTTAGGATAATGATAGAAAATTATGCCTCACAAAATAATAAAAAGTAGTTTGGGGGAAATGAGACTGAAGAAGCCTTGGACAAAGATATCCTGGGAGAATTTATAGGTGAAACCAAGAGGAAATCAAATGGATGTAAAGAAAAATACATCAGCTGACATTTGTAGTGATTTCTTCTTATCACTGACAATAGTTGAATCATTACATTTGAACTAAACCACTTTAGGACACAGTGTACTATGTATGAAAAAGGCAATGCCACTTAAAATGTATTTGAGAATCCTGTCTGGGCCAGACCAACTGTATGCACAAAAAAAAATCTGTTCTAGATACACATTTCATTAAAAATCAATTCAATTCAATAAATATTTATTAAGTACCTACTATGCATCAAGCACCATGCTAAATGGCAGGAATACAAATAAGAAAAAGAGTCTCTATTTTCAAGGAACTTACAATCTAATGAGGCAAGAAAACATACAAAAGGGAGCTGAAAAACTAAAAAAGTAGAGGGGAAGTGAGAAAGAGGTAGGGGGTACTCAGTGTGAGGGGGTTCCATGAAGTAGAAGCCAAGCAGAGTTGCTGATTAAGGACGGAGTTACCAGGAAGGCTGTGAGACATCTAGAAAGGAAGATCTGGGGAAGAGTTTAGTATTCCACCCTCCAGCCTACAGTCAGAAGGGAGACACAATTGAGGGTGAGTGAAAAATGTGACAAGTATCCAAACCTGAGTCACAGATGGTTCTTTAAATAAAAAAGGACTCCAAACCTCATAGCCATCCCTGATTCATTCTTCTCTTTCACCCAACATATTCAGTAAGTCTTCATTACCAAGAAAATAATCCCTTAAGTAACAGGTATAATACAGAGTGACAACTAAGTGGCACAGTGAATAGAACTCTGGGTCTAAAGTCAGGAAGACTCATTTTCTTGAGTTTAAATCTAGCCTCAGACACTTACTCTCTATGTGACCCTGAGCAAGTCACTTAAAATGTTTGCTTTAATCTACTAGAGAAGGAAGTGGCAAAGCAGTCCAGTATCTTTGCCAAGAAAACCCCATGAACAATATGGTCCAGACAGGAACGAATGACTGAACAACAACAGCAGCCATAACAACAAATCATCATTAGACTGGTAATCAATAGGAATTCTGCCACTGGCTCCTACACTAATAGACTCCAATAGATCTCGCAGACACTTCCATTGTTCAGATAGACTTTTTGCTTAAATCTTTTCCAACTTCATCTATTTCTTCCCTAATGCATTTCACATCAGTAATTTTATTTTTACTGTTGCTACTGAATTTCATGTGTTTGACTTCTTAATATCAGTACTTTAATATTTTAATTGGTTAGGCAAAGCCCTGAATAACTCATTTAATCATTGGAGAGAAGAATATTTCATACATGAAACTATTATTACTATAATAATACTGTAAAAATAATTGCTTATACTAATTTATACAATGCATATTCAATATAGGTGAAATATGCCATAGTTTGTATGCAAATTAAAAGAGAAAACCATCAGTGAATGAAAGTCTGTTTTTCTTTGCCTTTGACACAAAACTGAATTCATTTATTGAATTGAGAGTAACTTTTTTCCATTGGCTAATATCCACTCTGACATTTGTAAGGGCCTGTTCTGTATTCTATATGAAATAGAATTAAATACATTATAAAAGATTTGTGCATGTTTCAGGAGGGAATTTTTAATTTAATGTTTTGGGTTCAAATGGAAAAGTGTAAAGAGAAAAAACACTAATGACAATATCAAATGAAATAACATGTAAAGGGCTTTGCAAAACTTTAAAGAACTATGTAAAGGCTAGTTGTTAGTAATAATAGTAGTCCAAGAAGAGATCTATTTCATAAATTGTCCCCATGATTTAATGTACTCTTAGATAATTCTTCAGAACTATAGTAATTAGTAGGCTTCACATTAGTAGAGGGAAAATGATGAATTCTAAAATACCCTATGAGGTCATAGAAAGGTTAATTGCTGGATCCAACAATAAAGGATCAAAAGCTTGATACAAATACGGCATCCAAACTCTCTAATATTGACTCTTTCCAATGCTTTGATACTCAAGGGGCAATAATCTATCTCGATATGCATTGCATGAGTCCCCATTTCCTTTGATTCTCCTTTGACCAACCCAGCATAAAATGTATAATATCATAATGAAGCAAAGGTCATTTATTTAAAACAGAGTACAAAATAAATAACAAGGAATCAAATCAAGCAGCAAGCTCTCATGTCATCGAGATCTCAAACCCCACTACACCTCTCCTAGGAAGTATTATTCCTATTAACCACTCTGAATGTAGGCTGCTACTTCCCAATACAGAGGGAATAAAGTAGAGCAAGTCACTCGTAGCAGGATGTTAGGTTAGTGTCCACAGAAGAAATACTAAGTGCACTTTGTTTGCCCAGAGGCAGCCAGCTGACACAACAAATAGAGTATTGGGTCTGAGGTCAGGAAGAACAGAGTTCAAATCCAGTCTACAACATTCTACAACATTCCCTAGCTGTGTGATCCTGGGCAATTCATTTAAACTCTGACTCAGTTTCCTCAACTATAAAATGGAACAAATAATCATTCCTATCTCCAAGGGTTATTATGAGGATCAAATGAGATAACATTTGTAAAGCACTTAGCACTCTGCCTGGAACAGTGATATTACAGATGTTATTGCTATGGTTACTGTTGGATCAAAGGTAAACAAATGGGAATTGAGAACAACATAATCAATCTCCACCATTGAAAAAAGGCTCAAATAAATAAGCTTTGAGGCTCAGACTATGGAGTAGAAATTGGTTGGGAGTAAAGTGTAATCAGCTACCTCTGTTTTCAAATTTATGTTTTGAGATCTTTGAGCAGAATAATTGTTGAATGAGAAAGAGAATATTGAACAGGATTGTTTCTTGATTTATCTAGGATAATTAAAAAGGGAGACATGAAGGGTCTTGGTCATGATTTCAAGTGTTATTATCTATTAAGTTATCATTAGGAAAGGAATGAGATACCTTTCTGACAGGTTTGAGAGAGAAAATAAAAGAAAGATTGATTCAGTATTAATGTTCCTAAGTGACTGCATGATAAAACCCATGCTAAAATGTGGGAACAGAGATCAAAGAAATCTCTGCCCATGTGTAGATTTTGCTACAGAATTTAGAGGTTTATGACTTTCTCTTTTCCTACCATGGAATGATTAAAAGTAGATATTGGAGAAGCCAAATAACCATCCAACCCCTTACATTCCAAACCAATTTTGAGGGAGAATAGTGTAAGCCCTTGCCTTACAAATCAAAAATAGAGCAGGAATTTCTATGCTCCATGAAAAATTTGAAGAGAGTCTCCTTTCTACCCCAGTGATATTACTAGAGCCTTTATGAGTAAAGTTCTCAAAATTTAATTTC